>VZTH01018677.1:0-72810 GCA_013397815.1 Aleadryas rufinucha
AACCCAAACTATTCCGTGATTCTCTGAGTCTATGAAAAAGCCGCATTTTTCAGTAGCTGAGATTAGAGCAGGATGGGTTTAAATAATAAGATTTTGATTTACATTATTATAATTAAATATATGGCTTTTGAAGACGAAATCCATTTCCTCCCATTATTATGTGCAATGCTGCTACAGAAAGCAAAGACGAGCAGTGCAGATGGGTTCCTATTAATAGCAGCTCGCCTGCAGCATCCCGGTGAAGCTGCGGTGGCTTCATCTGAAGGGATTTCCGAAGGGATCGTTGCAAGCTGCAGAACTCAACACAAGAGGGCTCCAGCTCCTTTCGTCAGGGAAAAAAATCCCAGCAGGTGAAAAGAGCCCAGCGATGCTGAGAGGAGCGGTCCTGGCCGGGGCAGCGCTGGAGCGCGGTGACGAGGAGCGGCACGGAACCGCTGGCAGGAGATGCCGTGTCCGTGCCTGGCTCCCCAGGGGATGGGAGCAGGAACACCTGGAACAACTGCGGCGTGAAAGCATCTGCGGGACCGAGAGAAAGCGTGCGAGGTTTGAAAGCCTCAGGTTTTGTGCTCCGACGCAGGAGAGGTCAGGAGAAGTTCGCCCCGGCTGCTCCAGCTCTGGCAGCCTGGCTCAGCTCCGTGTCCTCCCCGCACAGCAGCCCTGTCCCAGGGCAGGACAGCGGGTGGCTTTGAGGCTCTCTGGGACCAGGCTCCCAGCTCAGAATGACACAGAATCCCTCTGCCAAACTGGTCAGCAGTGGCTGAACGTGAGCCCAGGTGTGCCCAGGTGCAAGAAGGCCACTGGAACCTGGCATGTGACAGGAATAGTGACCACCCCTCTATGCTGGGCACTGGTGAGGCCACACTTGGAATCCTGTGTTCAATTTTGGGACCCTCAGTACAAGAAAGACACTGAGGGGCTGTAACGTGTCCAGAGAAGGGAATAGAGCTGGGGAAGGGTCTGGAGCATCAGGAGCAGCTGAGGGATGTGGGGGAGCTCAGCCTGGAGAAAAGGAGGCTCAGGGGGAACCTTCTCGCTCTCGTCCCTGACAGGAGGGTGCAGCCAGGGGGGGATTGGGCTCTGCTCCCGGGGAACAAGGGACAGGATGAGAGAAATAGCCTCAAGTTGTGCCAGGTAATTTTATTCTGGATATTAGGAATAATTTTTTCATAAAAGGGTTTGCCAAGCACTGGCACAGGCTGCCCAGGGCAGTGGTGGAGTCACCATCCCTGGAGGGATTTGAAAAACTGTGTGGATGTGGCCCTTGGGGACCACATGGTTTAATGGTGGCAATGCTGGGTTAATGCTGGGCTCAATTGTCTTAGAGGTCTTTACTAACCAAAACAATTCTGCAGTTCTGTGGTTCTGTATTTACTAGAGTGGACTTCAGAGGAAGCAAGGAAAGACATTGTCATCCATGTCTGAAAATAGCCCACAACAGAAGGAAGGAAACGGATGTCAGTCATTTCTGCTGCTCATCTCTCATTTCCCCTTGGAAAATTCTATTCCACAATCATCACAAGGTAAATCTGCTTTCTGGAGGAGATATTTAGAGCCTTCCACTGCTTTTTCTGTGCTATAAAGCATTTGAACAAAATGTTTTGATTGATAACAGCATTTAAATAACGTCCCTTTTGGTGTGTTTCTAGCCTGTGTGTCCAGGACAAGAAACATCCCATGGAAGTGCTGCATTCCAGACAGGCAGCTCAATACATCCAGTGTGGGAAAAAAACCCATCTCCCTCTCTGTTTGCTGGCAGCTGACAATTACCTGCAAAAGGTTTAGTTGGGCTAAAAACTGTAGTGACCTGGAATTAAATCATGCAGCACTTTATTTACAGACCATGAAGAGTATGATCAGGCTGGATGTGAGCAGAGATAATAATAATAATAATAATAATAATAATAATAATAATAATACCCAATAGAATTAGGTATTAATTATTAATTTGAAGCACTACATGAAACGTGGCCATGGTACTTACAAGGACACATAGCTGGACTCATGCTCACTGCTGCATTTGAGGCAACACAGATTTTAAATACTTTTTGAATATTCTCAACCATGAGCCAAGCCCCAGTTCCACTTGTATTTCAATGAGCTGTCTAAGGAATCATCTTCCTGCATTTAACAGAGCTTTCCAAACCCTTTCCTGTGGTTCTGACCCTTCAGTGCACAGAAAGGCACCGAGAAGTGGGGGGGAAGGGCTGAGGGAAGGGCATCTCCCCCCAGATGCATCCCCCTGACATGATTCAATGTACAGATGAGTGTTGGCACAAGGCAGTGGATATTCTCGGGATTTTAACATGCTTTTTACAAGGAGGTAAGCCCCGTGTCTCTGGTGGGAGGGATGATGTGCACTTAGCAGGTTGCTGGTATTATGACATGGACATGTACACATGAAGCTTGCATGGCTGAGCGTGTTATGTCACAGGCCATCTCCTCAGCTGTGCAAGCAACTGCAGAGCCACTTCACCGTCAGACCCATTAGCACTTCATGCCTTAAGAGCTTAATCTTGCAATCCTTCCTACTGCTAGTGGCCCTTACTCATGTGAGTAAGCAGATCTTCCACTTCAGCCCTTGTAGCCTGTAAGCTGCTCCCTGTTCCTAGAAAATCCTCAGTGCCAGGAGGCTTTCCAGCCACAGTGTTGTTGCTGTCATGTTCTTTACAACTGTAATATTTATTCCCTAAAAGCTGCCTCATCCCATCCACTCTGGCCTGGCTCTTCCACGGAGACGGTGGCACGGAGCCTGCTGGCTTCGGTCCCGTGGGCTCAGGGGCTTTATCTAAGGAGCTGCATCCTGTAAAGTGCTGAACATCCTTGTCATGTCCAGGCAGGGGCTAAAGCGTGGGCCAAAAGGGGAATCACACACAGGGACTCCAGTGCCACTCCCTGAAAATCACTCCCACTCTGAATTCCTGCAGACAGCTCGGCATTGTCCAGGCTTACCTCTGGTCATCAGTAATTTGCAGGATTTCATAGCACAAATTATGAACCTTCTCAATTTAGGGGCAGTCCCAGCCCCTTAAATAGCACCTCTGTACAAACCACATGCTCCAACCCTCTAAAAATGCAGATTCTTAGCGAAATTCAGCTTTAGAAAAGGCAGGTGTTACAACACCTGTTTTTACTCAGGCAGCACATTAATGCAATTAACTTCCCAAAGTTTTACTGTATGGGGACAAATGTGCATGGGAGCTGTGAGCAACAAGTACCTCTTTTTTTTTTCTGGTGTCAGAATTAGGGGACAAAAAAGTTCCGTGGGTGGTCCACAGGGAAGGGAGAAATCTTTCCCTTTCTTTTTCTTTTCCCTCCTCCACAAACAAGCAGTAAAGAATACGCTGCCTTCAGCAGGCAGAATGTCCCTATTTGCTTTTAATTGCACCTTTCAGCAAATCTACCAACTGCTCCTTTGCCATTTATTTGTCAGGGGCTGGGGTGTTAAAGGTGGTTATCCAAAGTGTGTTCTGGGAGGGTGGTGATATCCAACCCTGGGGTTTGTTTGATTACACCCGTGCCCTGTCTAAGAGGGATGTTTCGGCCCTGGAATGAAAATAAAGCCAGGAAGTCACATGAGGTTTTGTTTTCTTGGTTCTTAGAGAAAGCAGCTGCCCACATTCGGTTGGGTTTGAAGGGAATTGAGTGTTTTGTGCCTGCAATACAAGGTCACAGGTTCACAGACCTTTATGTTTAATTGATGCCTTCCCATCCGAAGGCCATAACTCCAGGCAGGTATCAGTGGTCATACCAGTGTAATTCCCAGTGCCAGTCCCTTTAGCTGTCCCCTAGAGCTGGATCCCACTGGAGCACACTGCTGGATGACCTGGGGACCGTGGGAAAAGGCTTTTTTGCGCTCTGATATTTCAGAGTGTTCCCATGAACAGTGAACGTCTGTGTCCAAGCCCAGGCAGATTTTCACTCCACGTGAGGAGAGGAGCAGCTGGCCCAGTGGTCAACCAGCGATGCTGTGTGGTTGGCACAGATGTGGATTGTGAGCAGAGATGGAGTTTCAGGAAGCTGGCTCATCCTTGGCTTTGCTGCAGGCTCCCTTTGGGGTCTTACCCACGGCACAGATGTACCTCTGCTCTCTCTGAGCATCGGGTACTCCGGGCTTCTCTGGGACATTTTGTCTGATCTCTTCTTTAGAACAGGATGTGGGCAGATGGGAGAGGTTCCTGCTTCCCCTTCCTTACCTCCTTTGATGTTCATCCCATCAGAGCAGCCACAGGGGAGTGAGCTCCATCTCCCAGCTCTGTAGCAGTAGCAGATCCAGAGCCCTACGGCTTGTCCTGGGTTGGGGACACTGTGGCACCCTGGACACTGTGGCACCCTGGACAGTGTGAATCCCTGGAGATCCACTCTGCTTGCCTTGCTCACAGCCTTCAGAGGAAGAAACCTCTGTGTCGCTGTTGAGCGCTAGCCGAGTGCAAGAACCAGACTGGATCGGGTGAGGCGGAATTCTGATTTTATTATTTAATTCTAAAACTTATATAGACTTTTAAAAGTTTCTCCGGATTGGGTCAATTCAAAACCTCCCCCTAGGCCCATAGGCCAGGTAGAACTGCCCATCTTTCCAGAGACAGTTTCAATAACATCCAAACCTTATCTTTATTTATAGAACACAGGGAGAAGAAGAGAAAAATTCCCATGGGAAAGAATCTGTGCTACCACACCTCTGTCCTGCTCAGACATAACATTTAACCCTGTAAAACACTGCTGAGGATGGGGGTTGGACCTTTAAAGGTCCCTTCCGACACAAACTATTCAATGATTCTCTGAAACCCAACCTTATGGGAGTGGAGCCTGCTCAGAGGGGTAGCTCAGGTCTGAAGTTTTTCTACACTTAAAGTAATTGCCATTAACTTTGCAACCATTTTGAAAGGGAATTTGCTGTTTCCTGGAGTGTTGGATTAGCAACACCCTCAGGACTTGGGCTCCCAGTCTGAATACCACTTGGACCACACCTAAAAAAATTATTTAAGAAAGTAGAAGAAAGTTGACAGGGTAAACTTATATTTTTTTGCCACCAGATCAGCTGGATATTAGTGTTGAAAACGTTTTCAGGTGTGTATTTCTTCCTGGGAAAGTGAAGCAGGTACAAGTGTGACTTCAGCATAGCTGGTCAGAGATCCAAGGTAGGTTCAGTGCCAAAAAAAAGGCTTCAAGGGGACTGCACATCCCCTGTCAATGCCTTCAGTAGGACTGAGAGGGCATCTCTGAGTGAGCATCTCCAATAGAGATCAAAGTCCAGGGGTGTCTTGGCAATCTGCCATCCTTCTGGAACATCACCCTGCCTGCTTTTCACATTCCTCCAATGCTACAAAATACAGCTTCCCTGGCCAAATTTTTATATGTGCTGAAGTTCCATTTTAAAAATAGTAAATTCAAAATACTTACAAATACAGGCTTATACTTTATGCATAGTTACTTTTTAGTAGTGTTGTGGTTTTAATTTTTTTTTTCAATTTCTCCTGCCCTGGATGTGTGCTCTATTGTGTCATTTCTTCCTGAGGATTGTAATTTTTGCACTGCGGGCAAAGAGGCCTCAAAAGAATAAGGTTTTTCAGGCAAAATATCCAGGGGACAATATCTGCTTTCATAAAGCTCTGAACATGCTGTTTGCCATCTCCTAATCTTATTCCTGTTTTGTTTTTTTTTTTTTTAATGCTGCTGGAGACTAACTTCTGGTGGCAAAGTCCTTGTACAGAAAAAAGTGAATATTTTAACCAATAGCCTGAAATCACACATTCTTTCATTGAAAACAGTTAATTAGGAATTGAGCTCCGAAGTTAATTTCACCAAGGTCATTCCCTGTTCTATTGGGTCCAGTGACCCTGTCTTAAGTAATCACGGCATTAACATACAAGGTTATAGCTTTCTTTTCAGTTGATGACATAATCTCTTTAATTGGTGTCAGGAGGCCTGCTTATGAAAGAACCATGGAAAACACCTATAGACTATAATTTTACTTTCCCCATTCACAGAGCAAATGAAACAAGCCTTAAGAATGTACTAGAGGCTCATTACATCTCCCAGCCTGTCAACACAAAGCCCCTCCGTTCCAGCCAAGGCATTAGGAGTGATCAATTCTGTTTACCCCCAACTTCAGCCCGTGAACTATTAACCTTTTCAGCAAAACTGGTGAATAGTAAATGTCAGATAATCCTCTCTGAGAAAGTTAAGAGGGTAGATAATGCATTTTAATTGATTAAAACTCGCATGAACAAAAGTTTAAAATATCAACAGGAGAATCCCTCGCGATTCCTATTTTTGGTAGGACGTGATCCAACTATTCCGGGTTGACCCGGTGTCCACTTTAATTTTAGCTTTTCTGAGAGAAAACTTCTCTAAAAACTATACCTGAAAATTAATATCCTGCTTAGCAGAAATTCTGCTTTTAGGAGACAAGAGCCCCTTTGCAGCTCGTGTGCTCGGGTTGCCCAGGGCTAAGCCAGGGCAGGATTTACACTGGTTGTTATTGGAGGTGGATTTTAACAAATATCCCTGTAGACCCTATTTGAAAAGCTCCAGAAACTGGGTGGAAACACTTTTTTGTGTGTTCTTTTAATTTTTTATTACTAGGAGTTACTGCTTAGTTCTTTTTTTTTTTTTTCTTTTTTTTTCTTTTTTTTTTCTTTTTTTTTTTTTCTTTTTTTCAGTAGTTTGGACTCCTGCATTTTCTATGATTTATCCAACTTCCTCACAGAGAATTTTCTTTGTCACCTCCATGAAATCTGTCTGAAGCACTCTCTGAATGACACAGGGTCTTAAATGCTATAGTAACCAACACTACATTGTTTATGGAGAAAACAAGATGTATTCCCCCTGCACCACAATTATTCACACCCTCTTCTTTGTTTCCCCCCCATTTCAATCCTCTAAACCTTCTAATATTTCAGGTTTTTATTTTTTAGCACCTCTTTAGGGGGTTCACACAACCTCCTTTTCTACTGCTGCACATTACCTTCCAAACATTCCCAGCTTCTGAAACTCTCCCTTAAGTTCATATTTATCTGTTGAAATAAATTCTTGTAAAATTTATATTTTCTGTTTGAAAACAATTTTTTGTTTTGTTTAAAAAGGAGAGGAAGAGAATTGAAAACAATTTGATTGTTTTGAAAGGAACAAACCCTTTTAAGAGAGAGAATTTTAAAAATTAAAGTCTATTTTTTCTTGGTTGTGGCTGAACCACACATTCACATCAGCCCTTCCCAATCCTTTAATTTGAACAGGCTGTGTTACATTCTGTGTTATGTTAGAGCTTACATTAATCCTTCAGATCTTCAGAGCCATAGCCCTTATTATTCATAAAAAAAGGAAACAAAGAACACAACTTATTTGATACACAAAATAATGCAAAAGACTGGCAAAAGCATTAATATGGAGGAGAAATTGTTAAACACATTTCAGAGAATAAACTCAGCATTATCCAGCTGTTGCTAACAAAGCTCTATTCCACTGTTGTCATTATTCTGTGAGATGATCCTGAAGGAAAGCTCACACTGGTTGCCACTGGCTCTGCCATGCCAGGCACAAAAACCCCCCAAATTCTGGGTATAATCAACAGAAATATGTCCATTGGCAATTTTTTCCCCAGCTTTCCGTGGCTCAGAGCAGCCTGGAATGCCGAGCTGGGCTCTGTGGATGAAGTCAGCAGAGGAATGGTTCATCACTTCAGCAGAGAAGAGTTGAAGACAAGGTGAGCTGTGGCCATATCTGTCCCCTTTCACAGGCAACAGGCACATCCAGCAAGTGCCTGGGGGTTCTCAGCCCCCCAAGGGGAAGGGGTATTTGGGCAGGAATGGACATCTGGGGGTTCTAGGTACAAGTGGGGAATGTGTTTTACATCCCTGGAAATACCCACTGGGTAAATGATGGCCCCTGCCCTTCATCCCTTCCCTCTCTAGGAGAGCAGAGTGTAGAAACAGCTGAGCTTGAGCAAAATCCAGGTGGGTTTTTTTTGCTGGGATGAAGTTTTGTACCCACCAGCCTTACCCTGGCCTGCTACAGTCTCCAAGTGATGCTGTTCCATGAGCTTTGTACTATAAATCATACAATCACCTTTCCATTTCCTCTCAGCTGGGACACCAAGGTGTTTTTTCAGTCTTTTGTGTAGCTTTTTGGAGGAGAAATTGCACTACTGCATATCGTGGTGCACAGCCACCTCTCTTTTTTTAATACTGTGGGCCATAGGATGGGGACAAGATTTAAGCGGTGGTGGTTTTAAAGTAGAAGAGGGTCAAAAGAGGGAGATTGAATATAAGGAAGAAGTTTTTACATTGAGGATGGAGAAACACTGGCACAGGTTGCCCAGAGAAGCTGTGGCTGCCCCATCCCTGGAAGTGTTTGAGGCCAGGTTGGATGGGGCTCAGAGCAACCTGGTCCAGTGGAAGGTGGAAGAACTCCAGATGACTTTGGGCATTACCACTGGTTCATCTGGAGCTGCACAGTCGCAGACTCAGCTGGTTCATGTCAGCAGAAAAGCTTGACGTGAGTTATTGCCATTTTCTGCACTTGTGGAGCTCCCAGGATGCTGATCCTTGGCTGTGTTAAGGTTCTCTACAGACTGGACCAACTGCACCCACTTCCACATCAAAGAGCTGAGTGTGCCAATGGGACTCAGATCCCTCTTCAGGGTCTTGTTTTTTTCTGCTGAGTTTGCTGCGGGCTTCTGTGTGAGCTGGATGGGGCTTTAGTTTCTCTGCTGTTACCTTCTCTCCTCCTGCTTCCTTCTGGACTCAAGATGAGACCTAACAATCAGTCTCAGGAAGGCACTGCTGGTCCAGCTCCCTCAACTCTCCTAGTGGAGCAGCCACCAGTGAGGTGCACTCACCCAAACTTCTGCCATGGGCCACAGTAGAGTTCATTTTGTCAAAATTCAGGTCTTTTAAACTCACTCCCTTTTTCATTCTTTGTATGTAGATAATCATTATCTCAGAGCACGGTCCTGACATTGACACAGAGGTAGGGATGTGTGTGTCTGGGGATGCACTCTGGGAGTCAGAGTAGGTTTAGATTTGATATTAGGAAGAAATTCTTGGCTGTGAGGGTGGTGAGGCACTAGCACAGGCTGCCCAGAGAACTTGTGGTTGCTCCATCCTTGGGATAGGTCCATGATAGCTTGGATGGGGCTTGGAGAGTGGGTGACATCCCTGCCCTTGGCAGGGGGCTTGGAAGGAAACGATCCTTAAGATCCCTTCAAACCCAGACCATTCTGTGATTCTGGGAAATTTGAGTTTGCTCATAATTTACCGCATGGATTTGGGAATAAAACAACTCATTTTCTCTGACCGTGCATCTCCTTTGTTAGCCAAAACGATTATAAAATACATTCTGCCCTCCGCACCTGAGCTTCCATTCAGAAGTAAGGCAGCTTCCCTTCAACACAGAAACACTCCACAATTTTCTTATTTGTCTCCTCTTTTTTTCTTCAAACTTGTTTAAGTCTTCAGGAGCCTGTCTTGCCCATTTAGCCACAAAATGCGTGTGCGTGCATGCGTGCGCGTGTGTGCTTCCAGTGAAAAGAAGGGAAAAAACCCACAGGTTTGAGTTTGTACAATGTTTGCCCCTTTTCCCAGCAGGGATGGGTTTTGAGAGCCAGGAGACAAAAAGCATGGCCTCAACAAGCTGAATTTAAAAAAGAACATCATTTTCGTTATGTAGTCAATCTCAATTACAAGCAAATGTTTTCTCTGTTGAGACTTTTCTCTTTTCAGAGCATTATGCAAGGCTCTTTTGTGGGTTGAGAGAAAGGATCAGTGGTCAATAGGGAGCAGAGTGTTGTGTACAGTGGATTTTTGTATCCTTTAGTCTACTACATAATGCGTTTTGTCAGGAGAACAGCCCAACATCCTGAGCAGATTTGCTGAATTAAAGAGCACAGCAGGGATAGGAAACTTGTTGCTAGGTGACTGACAACTGCTGCATGTCACTATCTCTGTGCCGGAGGTTACTCTTCCCTTTTCTTCCACCACTCAGTCTTGCCTTTTAATCTGCATCTATAATTAACTCTCTTAATACCATGCAGCCATTTCTCTCCCTTTTGCTTCACATGCTTCTCCTGACGTTATTTAATCTCGAACGGGAAGGATAAAAACTATTTAATTTTTGTGCTTGGCTTGGCGGGGAGAAGTTGGGCGGTTTGGGCGGCGCAACGTCTCGTGGCGGGGCTGGGATGAGATGGCTCTTAAAAGGCATTTCAGGAGATGTGTGCTCTTTGTTCATCTTAATGCTCAGTGAAACATTGCTGTGTTTACCGTCCTCTCTAAAGCCTGTTTGTTTCAATTCATCTTAATTGAAACGTGATTGCTTTTAACTGTTTAGGTTTGGTGACCTTCCAAGCTCTTTCACTTGTGTATTTTGCAAAATAGATTTTCTTTATACGAGGCTCTTTCTTCAATGACTGGAAACCCAGGGCTGCATCTGGCCTAGATTTGTAGTGGCAGAAGTCAACCAAACAGCAAGTGTTTACCCTGCTTTCTTTTGCTCTTATTTTTGCTCTTATTTTTCACCTGCTGATCAGCCGTTAGTTGTATTTCTGAAGGTCCATGTTGTTCCCAGGATGGATGTGTGTTTGAGAATTACACCCTTAGTTCACACCCATCAGTCACTCTAGCAAAACATTTATTTTAATTTTAGTTTTTATTCCAACAGCTAATTCAAAATACGGGGTATTTGATGAATGTTCTAATTTCAGGATTGTGATTATTTGCTTGGGGTTTTTATTAAAAAAAAAAGACAAGAAAATGTGTTCCACTGCTTATTCCTCGCACTCTTTCAAACAGCACCCTTTTTCTTCATTTTCTGTGCGTGTGTTTTGGGGAAGCTGAATTCAGAAGTCCCAAGGAATTAAACCAACAAAAGCTCTTTTTTCTTCTCGCAGGTTTGCAATAAAGCTGCGATCATGGGAAGTGTGTACCTTAGACACTCTTTATGCTGAAAATTAGACAGCAATTTAGGAAGAATAGCCAGGCAGATGGGAGCAGTGCTGCTGGTGAAAATAGGTGGCAGTTGTTGCACTGTCCCTTCTTTGCTCAGTGGAGGGCTTGACTTGAGCAATTTAAAGGAAAAGGAAAAAAAAAATCCCAAAGACTGTTAAGTAGCTGCTTCTAAGCAGGAGCCCTTTCCTCACCAGTGCAAAAGGTTTTACTGACACCAGGAACTGCAAATTGTATCTGTTTTTATCAGCTTCTCTGATAAGGGTCCTCTGATGGCAGCCTTGGTCACTGGGAGTGGGCGGATTAATGAGCACTACCTGATTAACGTCCACGATGTTTTTATAAGGGTATGGAGTGATAGGACAACGGAAAATGGATTTAAACTGGCAGAGGCCGGGGTTAGATTGGATATTAGGAAGAAATCTGTGACTGTGAGGGTGGTGAGGCCCTGGCACACGCTGCCCAGAGAAGCTGTGGCTGCCCCATCCCTGGAAGTGTTCAGGGCCAGGTGGGATGGGACGACCTGGGATAGTGGAAGATTGCAGGGATCACCTGGCAGGGATCATCTAAATCCAACCATCCATCCAGATGATCCACCTAGATCATCTATTTCTAACCCTCCTGTTGGAACTGGATGATCTCTCAGGCCCCTTGCAACCAAACCATTCCACAGTTCTATGATTCCATGAGCTTTGACTTCCAGTTTGTAGCCTGGGAATGAGAGTGGAGTGACTTTCAGCCATAACTGTGGCGGTGTCTGAGTTGAAATATTTGCAATCACAGATCAATATTGAAAACCTGGTGATTAAATTACATTCTGTTAATGACAGGGTCAAGCTCATGGCACCACCTCAGCCTCAGGCTATGGTCTAAGCACAGAAAAAGTTCTTACCTTTCTCTCCCTGACTCTGAGGGTGATGGACACACAAGTGTTCTGGCAAAGTAGAGGGAAGTTCTTGCTAAGTAACTAAAAGGCTGTAATTTTCCAGTGCAAGCTCTAACCCCAGAGAAAGCCACTGCAGCATCCATTCCTGTTTGCCTTTACCAGCTCCTGAAGAAGTACATTACTGCAGGCAAACAGGCTCTCCAGCAGGACAAGGTACAAACCACCCCCATTGTCATGTGATGCCTTTCCTCCTCACATCCTCGGCTTCCAACTCCCCCTTAGCTTTTTCAGTTTTTAAAGCACTCCTTGTTACAGATGCAGCTGTTGCCACAATCTGTCTCTGCAAAGCAGAGCCCTTTTCAGGCACCAATCCCTGGGCATGAATGGGAGAAGAGTAGGGAAGATGAAAGGAGATGATGGGAGAGAATGAGACAACATGGACAGGAGGAGGAGATGACAGACAGGGGCAGCTCCAAGCAAATGCCTGGTCCCTCTTCCAACACTGACCATTCGCTGGACACGAGGTCTGCTCCATGTGGAGCTGTTTTTCCAAACTGTGAAAAAAATCTATGACCCTACTGGCTGTACCTGTGTTGCCATTGCAGAAGTTCATTGTATGGGCAGGAAGATCATGAGAGAAATGGGGACAGGTCTCTCAAGGCCAGGTCTTGTGTCCAGCACCTGGAGAAACTTCCAGGCTTCTTCAGGAAGGCTCTTGCCATGCCTTGCCTGTGAAGTACAAGGATGTGATGAAGAGCAGGAGGACAGATTATGGCATTAACTACTCTGAGGTGACACCTGCTTGGGGGTGTCCTGTTCTCCTCCCCAGGAAGATGAGATTCAGTTCCTTTCTCCAGTGAGGAGAGCGGATTCCCCATTCACATCCCACCTCTTTCTTTTCCCACCTTGCCACGCAATGGCCCTTCTAATCGGCTGTACCCTTCTTTGTGCAGCACTGGAGACAGATCACTTGTTCTTGCTGTGGTTTTGTTTTCTAACCCAGAAAAATGTGTGAGACACCTCCATTCCATATCCGAGGCAAAAAGTTAGGAATCGTGTGAGGAACGTGACTGAGCATCAGCCACCACACCTGCTTTGCACAAAAATGCAGGTGCCAGTGTGGGATTCAAATACACTCCCAGGGACACCTGTACGGATGCTAAAAAGCTTTAGCAGAGAAATTTTTCAGCTTTCTGCAGCATTTTGTGAGGCTGCAGCATTCCGTGAGAGCTCTGTATTTTCCATGCAAACTATTAAAAACAATGATATGGGTTTTGTAAACCAACTTTGCTATCTTGCACCTGCAGATGGTTTGTAGAATTATTATGATACTGACTAGAGAAATACTTTGGAATGGATGTTGGGAGAACTGACCAATCACTTCAGGAGGTGGATGACCAAAGGTCCAATGACCTTACACCATGCTAGAATACTAACGTCTAAAATGGGCTGAATTAATTAAATAAAGACACCCTTTTTCACCTTTTCTTCCTGGACCAAATCTGTGTTGGTTTTCTCTCCGTGCTCGCTACTACAGTGACACACCCTTGCCAGGGAACACGAAGGAAATACTACTTATAAAATATAAAGATAAAAACACAGAAATACTACTTATTCCCACTCTCTGCTGGAAAAGGCAGGAATCCTAAGGGTAGAAGGAGAAGTGTGGAGTCACATGTCTGGAACAAGCAGCCCCTCAGCAGGGGAAGTTGTTCTTCTTCCATGCAGTTTTTTTCACAGTTAAGAGAATAAATCCAGACTTAGACATGTAAATTGGAGAGTACAATATATGTTTCATACCCCAAACTATCCTTGACCCAGTAAAAGGAGAAGCAGCTCTGCATCTCAGGGATTGTTTCCTGACTCGTCTTGATCTCACTTGTTAATAAATTTATGGACTCTGAGATGACTCGGCCAGGCTGTATTCTTGTCTAAATTTAGCAGTCAATTTGGTTTATTGCTTCAAGGCTGCACCGAAGAAGAATCAACAAAAAAGCATCCCTTTTTTTTTATCACTGGAGTTAAAAGTGCATTTGTGTGAAAATGGATCTGAGCTTGGAAATAACAGCAATTAATTATTTATTAAGCACACGTTGGGGATGGGCTTTTAAAAAAAACCCCACAACACTGCACCTCTTTTCCTCAGGGCCCCTTGTTCCTCCTTTGACTCTTTGTTGTCTGTGTTTTGCACTGGGTTTGGCAACACCATTCCCTGGACCTAAAAAATGCTACTGGAGACTGTGGGGAGGAAGGAGATGTCTCTGAGCTGACACGAGGAAAAGAGGTGCTCTTGGTGAAGGGCTGATGCTGGAGCTTTTTCGGGGCAGGTTTCTGTCATTTCAGGGGCCTATAAAGCCTCTCACATATTTTAATCTGCTCTGCTGAGAAACAAAATTAAATCCTGCAGTGAAATCAATAGGACCAAGTAAAACATATCTGGAGCCATCTGCTGCCTAGTTAGAGCACAAAGAGAGACAGTTTCCCAAATTACTCTTTCAATGGAAAATGAGCAGCAGGTTTTATAACAGAATTTCATCTTGTGGGAAACCAATCAGAAATGCTTTTGTATCCGAACTTAGTCACTGGCTGCATCCCTCATAATCTCTCACTGAGGCTGCAGCTCTGGCAACTGTGAAAGAGTCTGCTGTTTTGTTTTGTTGAAGGAAAAAAACCCAGTGGGAATTAGGTTAAGATCTCCCCTCTTTGCCCCAGTTCTCAGTCATGTGAAGAGTTGTTGGTTCAGTGTCTTATTTTAACTCATTTTCGAGGCTCAAGCGTGTGGGAGTGATGAAAATCCTCCCTGTGTCTTCCCTGAAGTCTCTGGTCCCTCTTTTTGAGCAGCCAGCTTGCTCTAAGGCCCATCCAGATGGGGCTTGGACACTTCCAGGAATGGGGCAGCCACAGGTTCTCTGGGCAACCTGTGCCAGGGCCTCAGCACCCTCACAGGGAAAAAAATTCCCTAATATTAATCTAAACCTGCCATTTGTCAGGTTAAAGCCATTTCCCTTTGTCCTGTCACTACACACCCTTGTCCAAAGACCCTCTCCAGCTCTCCTGGAGCCCTTTTAGGTACTGGAAGGGGCTCAGAGCCTGGAATGTCCTGTTGAGCCCAGGTTTTTCTTGCTCTTTATTTCAAAACACTCAAGAATGACAGAAATACAGAAAAAATATCAAAACTGGAATTTCCATTCATTATTTTCCTGCGCAAACATTAAATTCTTTAGAAATGTAACCAAACTTGTGTTTGTTTATGGAGCAGGGAGCTCTGCTGCCATTAAATTAGTTGTGACATTTTAATGTAATTAGACAACATTAGTGTCAGATAAGATTCATTAATGGACCTTGATCTTTGGTGGTTGTTCAAAATTGATTTTTTGCAATGGAAATCTATGTTGGATGGAGGAAAAAAGATCATAAATTCACCTTTCTGCTAAAATGCTCAGCTAATTGACATAAGTACATTAATGAGAGCAACACACTAATAGGATTATATCAATATTCCCCCTGCATCAGTTAGAGACCCAGCAGCAATGGTCATTAATTATTGCTTTACAGTAATCCTCAGCAGCTTTGGTAGGAGGTGGATTGTCCTTCCTTGAGAAGATCTTTCTGCTTTGTTATTTTCCCCAGATTTGGGGCTTTGCTGTTGTTTCTACCAATGTAATCCCATTGGACAAAACTTCAAGGCCTGGTGCCTAAAATTAGTCTCCTAAATCCACACTTTGATAACTCTCCAAAACAGAGTTGTGTTTTTTCCTGTCAGAACTGCAGTTCCAAGGCATCAGGTGAAACATTTAAAATACAGGATGCTTTTGAAGTCAGAATGAAACTACGTTTGAAGGGGATTTGAAAGACCAGGAAAGATAATGGTTCAATTCTCACTAAAAGTCGGATTTTCTGAAGGAATATAGAAAAATCTGTTTTAACATGTTCAAGCTGAAAATTTTGTTTGAAGATTTCAGTAGAATTCCTTCTAATTTCTGCTAACACCTTTTATATCCTTTTTTTTGTCTGTATTAAACCAACAGAAAATGTTAAAACTACTGAGTTTTAGATACAGGCCAAAAGTGATAAAATATTCCTGATATTTTAGAATGGACTTGGTTTTGTAATGTTAAAAGCAACAATGATATTTAACCTTTAAACAACACGGGTTTAGTGATCCTTGTTTACCTTTTATGCCAGGTTTTGTTTATCATGTCATTCTGTTTAATTTTCGCTCCAAGCAGTGTAAAATAAATCAGCCAGCAGACAGGGCTGCTCACAGTGCAGCATTTTAGCCACATTTCTTCTGCTGGGGTTTCCTGAACAGAGAGTATCTATATTTATATAGAACAGCAGAGATGGGGACAATAATCCCACTGCTGTGTACGAGGATCTGTAGCTGAGATGTCCAATCAATTGCTCTCTACAGCTCCCAGAAAGGAGGTCTCTTCTTCAGAGTAACAAGTGACAGGAGGAGAGGAAACGGCCTCAAGTTGTGCCAGGGGAGGTTTAGTTTGGATATTAGGGAAAATTTCTTCACTGAAGGGGTTGTCAAGCACTGGAACAGGCTGCCAGGGAAGTGATGGAGTCACCATCCCTGGAGGTGTTTAAAAGGTGTGTGGATGTGGCACTTGGGGACACGGATTAGTGGTGGCCTTGGCACTGCTGGGTTAACAGCTGGGCTTGATCTTACAGGGCTTTTCCAAGCTAAATTATTCTGTGATTCACCATCTGAGAATTATGCAATGGTTTGTTCATGCAAATGCACAAGCCAATTAAATGCAGATGAAAATGCAGCACGGGATAATGAAGCAATACTGTAACATGAAGTAGTGATGTCTCAGTTGCAGTGGGTGTGTGCTCTTTGTCCCCCACATTCCTGGCCCCAGCTGCAGGGAAGCCTCAGCTCAGCTCATATGAGATGCTGCTTGGCCAAATGCTCACATCTGGACATGGGGAAACAGCTGCACCCTGCCCATCCTTCCTTCAGCCAAGGACTAACCAGCCTCTCTTCTGTTCCTTCTCAGGAGAGCTGCAAAGAAACCATTCCAGATGTGATTGAAAGCAGCCAATGAGGTCCAGAGTTTGGGCCAAACACAGTGTGGTTCCCTCAAAAACAAATCCAATGAAAAAGTGGGGTTTTTCCTTCACCAAATGATAGTGAAGGGTCAGACATGCCCAAACATCAGCTTCCCTGCTGAGTCTTTTTTACATAAACAACTCAGGTGTTTATTGTGCTGAGCCCTGAAATCAGCTTTGAAGAAGGTGCCAGTAATGATACAAATTCACACCAGATCTTCTAAAAGAGAGCCAGAGTGAGAGAGGGGAGGAGGGAAAGAAAAATTTGCTACATTCTCACTCTGCAAAAGACTTGGTATGCAAGAAACTGTCTGGGTAGGCAGGTGCTCAGATGGAAAGCTGGGGAGCCTGAGGGCTGAGGGGCAGAAAGATCTGCTGCTAAGTGTGTATAGATATTTACTTTCTCTCTGTTTTGGCTGATGATCCTAGTTAGAGCATCATCTGTGCAACCTATATAATGGCCAGTGGGGTATTTTGTTGTCCTATAACTTACACAAGTATCTTTCATGTGTGCAAGGGAGCATGAGGAGCAGCTGTCTGGCTTTAAAACCACTTTAAAATCCCCATGCAGGGGAGATCTCTGCTCCTCGCTACCTCCAGGACACACCCTCAGCTCACACAGACACCTCTGCTCAGGTAGCTTCAATAATTTGCCTGGTCAGAGGAAGCCAAGGAGTGAGTAGTAAACACTCTCCCATCAGTGGCCTGCAGATCCTCAGGGACTTGTGTGTGATGCTTCAGAGACCCACCAAGGGCAATTAAGAAAAGTCAGCCTTTAAAAGGCATGAAATACCGATGCTTGCTCCTGCTGGAAAAAAAAGACATTTATCAATCAAAACAAGCTGAAAGTGGTTTTGCTGAGACAGCTTAGCTTAGGGATGTCTGTTCTGTCTGACCTTATGAGCCACATCCCAAAATTCTCCTGTGTCCAGGGCTCCCCAGGCATAAATCCTGACCCATGGAGGTCTGTGAGCAGCTGACGAGACATTAAGGGCTTTCCGCTGTGGGCAGGGGACCAGCAATTATCCCAGGCTGACCCAAGAACAGAGAATCATGGAATCAGAGTGGTAAGGGTTGGAAAAGACCTCAAACACCATCTAATTCCACCCCCTTTCCACGGGCAGGGACAGCTTCCACCAGACCACACCGTGCAGAGCCTCATTCAATCTGCCTTTGAACATTCCCAGGGATGGGGCATCCACAACTTCTCTGGGCAACCTGTGCCAGGGCCTCAGCACCCTCACAGGGAAGAATTTCTTCCTAAGTCCTAAATCATGGCCACCCCTCACCCTTTCCCAGCCTGATCACCTCTCACCCACCATGCCCTGCTGCAGGAGCCACAGCTGGATTCAGAGACACCCAAATCTACGTGGTTTTGCTCACAGTGCAGGTGGGACCCCTCTGCAACTCCCCATTCCCACCCCAGAGAGCTCAAAAACCACTCCACAGAGGGCACTGAGGTGGATGGGCTGGGGAAGCAGGGACAAACACACCAGCACTGAAGATCTACATCTGGAGAGGCTGATGCAGAGGAGGAGGAACAGTCCCTATTGTCATGTGGTGAGTGGATGGAGGTACTAAGGGCTGTGCTTATTTAAGGTCACGGAAGAAAAGAGTCTTCAAAAACTATTGGAAGTCAGTGAGGGGATGACTTTGTGGAGTACTTGGGGAGGGCTATGAGTGGTGGCAGGAGGGGAAAGTGCAGAGGAGTTGGTGCGAAGGGCATGGAAAATGCCGGGGGGAGCAGGCAAAGTGGGGGAGAGCTGGAGTTATGCAGGGCACAGAGGCAAGGACAAGGAGCTTGAAGGAGATGCAGCAGAGAAAGGGGGAGTTAGTGAGTGGTTGTAAAAGGCTGGGCTCATCTTGGCAAAGACAGAAAAGGATTTCAACAGCTCTGTTCTAACTGGGTGTCAGGGAGGATGGAGAAAAGGAAGTTTTATTTAATAACGAATAAGCAAATAATTAGCGTAGATTTTTATACGTGCAATTTGAAAGGCAGAATTTAGCCCCTTCCTTTGTTTTCTCCACACACACAGACTTTGATTCCTGCCATTGCTGGGAACAGCTCTGGCATTTTATTCAGCTTTCCTGTCATTTGTATTGGATTTTTCTTCCTCTGCCACATGCGTGGTAAATGTTTTCATTTCATCCTGCCTCAGAAATGCTCAGGACTCACTCTGAGCTCTCTTACTCCAGCTCTGTGTTGCTGCAAATCCATCAGTAATGTTGTGGTTGCCCCAGTTTTTTGCAGATGTAAATGAAAGAAGAGTCAAGCCTTGTATTTGGTTCAGGAGGGCTGACTGCCTTTTAATAGAAGCATAATGAAACCATCAAGAGTTTTCATTCAATTAGAGTTTTTCTCCCTCTGGCAAATGATTATAACACATTTATAGTGTAATGGGCAATTACTTTATACTCCTTGTCTGTTGACATCCTATTAAGCCTACATTTTCTGTCCCTAACAAAGAGATCAGATATAATTGTTAGGAACTACAAGGAATACATAAGAACTACCAGAATACATTTAAGCAGAATGAATATGGATCTGTTAGTGAGACGCATGATGTGCAGTGGCAGATTCCTCCACTCCTTTCTGCTCTGGGGACATCTCGATTACATATTCTTTTATTCCTTCATACATTAACTTTTCCTCTGGTGTCAAGAATGATCTTTGTGCTGAGTGGGTGTTGATTATACATTGAATTCTGTGCTTGTGAATACGAGCCTGAGAGGTGTAATGAAGGCTGCAGAGGAAAGTTTTGCCCCTCTTTGAAGAGAAGTGTATCGGTGGAGGCTTTTTAAACCTGCAGCTGGGAGGCAGGGAAGGCAGGGCAGGGGCAGGGACTGATGGAGTCAGCTCTCTTGTGAAGCACGGTGGGTGTTTGTAACAATGCTGATGTTTTCTTTAGCTCAATGACATTTCTTATCCAGCCTCTGAAGGACATGAACCTTCCTGCAGTGCTCTTCCACCTCGGGATGTCCTGTCAGGCAACAGGCAGATGAGATCATCTGAGTGGGTGTTGGTGGGAGCTGTGAGTACACATCCCCGAGAGCAGAGCACAGCCCTCGGGTGGGGGGAGTCAGCAAAGCCTTTACAGGGGGATTGCAACAGCAGAAATCCAGCAGATTCTCACTCTGGAGCAGCAGGATCCACCCTGCTCACACACAAACTGCCACTGCTCTGGGGCTCACCTTTCTCAGCACCAGAGATCTCATGGGGATGGCAACAATTCCCTTTTGACTCATCCTGCTCATCCTGCTGCAGGGCTCTGCTCTCAGGGATGCTGTTAGGTGGGAGGCCAAGAAGCATCTCCAAGTTGCACCACCCCTGGTTGTGGTCATCACTGCAGAATCACTCTGCCTGGAGATGCATTAGACCAGTACTGGCTGTGGCAAACTCTGTGAAATTGGGTGGGACATGTACAGGCTTCTACAGACTGTGGGGCTTCACCTAAATGCTTCTCTCCCAGTCCTGGTGGTGGTCCAGCTCATTCCCACTCCCAGCAACTGCAGCGTGGCTGTCTCATTACTGACACATTGAAGGGTGACAAAAAGGACATACAAAGACCTTCACCTGCCTGGCTTTGTGCTCTTGCATTATCCTCTGTGATCACATAGCCAGGACTGACAGGAGAAGCCATGCCACATCCTGACATGGTTACCTGGGAATTTGAGCACAAGGCAGAAATTCCCGCCTGACTGTGCAACAGGATCAGTTCACAGCTCAGGAATCATCTTACAAAGAGCCTGTCTGAGGACCAGGGACAGAGGAGTCACCCAGAAAGAGACATTACCCAGGTGCTCCATCCACAGAGTCAGGGGAGTGGGACAGAGCTTGGTCTGTGACGTTTTCCATGGCAGCAGAGTCCATGTCAGGACTATGAGAGGTCTGAAGGAGGTGGTGAGATCTGCAAGACAAAACCACTAAATCTGCAGATCCAAAAAACCATTTACAAGACTCTGAGAAGACTTTTTTTCCACCATTATTGACAGTTTTGGGGTTTGGGGTTGCTTTTCCCTAGCTTCTTTTGAAACACCCACACGAGGGTGGATTTTCGTGCGACTTGAGTTGTTGTCTCTGCTGAGCTCCAGAAACCTCTCAAGCAGTGGGTGATTTATCACAAAGTCAGAGTTAAACTGATGGCAGGCTTGGGGTCAAGAAGGAATTTGTGCATAAATCAGGCAGGCATGTGCCATTGGTTTAGGGCCACAACTTTTAACTTTTACCTTCGGAGCAGGGTAAAATATCCTCCTCAGTGTCACCCAAGTCCTCACTGACACACAATGAAACACACTGAAGGTGCAAATTTAACACACTGGAGGTGTTAAAATTGCTATCAATGTCAGAGAGGCAGACAGGGACACGTCACTGGCATGTGGGGACTGGCACATGTGCTCTGCTGGGAGTCTCTCTGAGCCTGAAGTCTGTCACCAAACTGTGATTCCAGGTGTGGACTGGTGAAGTGGGGATCCCTTTCCATGCCTTTCCCTCCATGTTTCTATGCATTTCTCTATAGAATAGGAGTGCAAATGTCTGTGCTTTTGCCTACTGTTGTCTCTTGTCTCTTCTTCCCCAAGGTTTAAGCGTTACTTTTTTTCATGCTCTACCTAAATCATCCAATTCACAGCCATCTGTCACAGATTTCATTTCCAAGTCAATTATCTGGGTTTTCTGAAATCAGATACCTGCATGCCTCCTGTTTTCAGAGTAAATATGAATTTCATTATATTTTATTATTGTTTAATAGCACCAGGGACACGATGTTTGGAGGCAGCCTGAATTTTGATTGAATATGTCAGGTCTTTTTCTGAATAGCTCCATCAACTGGAGACCTTCCCCATCAGCTCTTTCATAAAGCAAAAGGAGACAAATGGGCAAATAAGCTAACTAGGAGAGAAAGAGATATTCCTTCCCTTGACCTAGAAGCCTGGCAGGACTCTTTTTCAATGCAGTGTATTATGTAGCGGTTTTCACTATTATGCATATATTTATCAACAGCCACTCACCAACCTGCAGAGGGAATAGGGTGGTGAGAGATGGAATTCAAGGGAGGAAAGAAACACCAGGGGTATTTTGTCCCTGCTTTTATATTTCAAAGATTGCATGGGATATACACGAGAATTTCTCTCCATTGTAACGTGGGACTTCACAGCTTTTAATACCTTTGGCATCTCTCCATTAATATACTTCCTGTGACTTTTCTGAACAAAACCCCACTTCAAACTGCTGTCAAGACCAATCCCAAAGCAGCTCTAATTACCTTAGCAGCTCTAATTTGTCATTGAGCAAAGGTAAAAAGATGCACCACAGCGCAATGAGGAATGCAGGGACTTATTGGAGAGCATATCCTTAAACAGTCCTCACCCTCCAGCTGGAGGGTACATGTTGGGAAAGACTTTGCCCAGAAAGAGGATTTTGATCATCTTTCAGGCAGGTTATTTTTGCTGGGTTCCTACTTTGCAGTATTCTGTCTTACAAAGAACCTTCTGGCATCTTGAGTGCTTGGTGCCTGCTGGTGTTTAGATTCTCTAATTTAAAGACATGCTGGGGAAAAGTATCTATAAATGTCCATATGTTGTTATTTTGTTTCAGCTCCCCTGTGGTCAAAGGCAGTTCATTCTGAATATTGAAGTTTGGGTATCAGAGAATTATTCACTGGATTAAAGTGAACCTTCAGTGAATGTTTGATCTTCAGCCATCATCCCTCACCACCAGCCCTGACCTGGCAGAGTCCTCCTGCAGTTGCAGCATGAATTCCTCTGCAAGGGGTTTGGAAATACAGTTCCTGGACACAGAGGAGCTGGTACAGATGGGACATGTGTGGCCTGAGACCAAACAGGAGTCAGCCCCCAACCAGCCAGACTCAGAGAGGAGCTGAAGTAGAGCCACATGAAAAGTTGGCATTTATGGTGTGTCTTCACTGCATTCAGCACTGCACACATCACAGCAGCTGAACATTCCTGTGAAAACATCAATAATCAATAAATGGAATAAACCAAGTGCTTACCGGGTGCCTGCTACAGACTCTCTCTGTGTTCTTGTATTGTCCAAACCCTGAGCAGTGAGGAAAAGCCTCCAGGTGAGCCTCACACACTTCCCATGTTTGACAGCTCCAACTGACATTGTTTCTTCAAGGACATTTTTATATCAGAATGAAAGCCCAACCCATTTACAAGGTGTTCAGTCTCTTTTAAAGGCTTTTAGAAGCAAGATGTGTGGCTCAAGTTAATTCTGTCCTTGGCTCTGTACTAATCCCTGTAATGAGACCATTTCCTTGGTTATCTAACAGTCATTGCAAGCTCTATTTCAGAGTGGACACTGGAGTGACTGAGAAGCCCAGAACACCTGGTAGATGGAGGATTCAGAGCCCAACCTTTTCACAGGAAAAAAAAAAAAATCCAAATTTATTTTTCTTTGTCAAAGTGATTATTGATTGGCTTAAGGCAAAGCTGGGGACTAACCATATGGGGATGTCTGTTATACGATTGGATTAGTGTTTGGACCTAACCCCACTCCAGCTCTATCTCCAGGATCAATAGAAGATGCTAAAGCATGATTAGCCTTGCAGCTGTGTTGTGTGTTGTGATTCTTCAGTCATACAGGGAAAAAAAGATAAACTGATCAGGGGATTTAGAAAAAATTAATATCGTGTCTATAAAATACCATTTTATTTCTTCCTATACTGGGAATATTCAGCAGTAATCAGCCACACAGGAATATCAAACATAGCTTCTTATTTAGTTCAATTTGCTGTTCCAACCTAAAAGATGCAAAATCTTAAATGTTTTGTCTGTAATTTTGCTTGTAAAATTTATCAGAGAATTAGATCAGAGTAATTTGTTTCTTAAAGGATGGAGATGTCCCAATTTCACCCAAAACCACAAATTCATGAAGACATTATAAAGCTTTCTCTATATTTTTTCAAAAATATACTACCTTCCCTTTATCCTTCTTTTAGAATATAGCACAGGGCTTTTCTACTTAGAGAAGAATGTGCAAAAATAGGGTTTAGTACAAAAGGACCCCCTACCTTCTAATACTGGAGATGGCTTGGGTTACTAATCCGTATTTCTAGGAGCAGATGCTGATTGTCCTATTAATCAAAGCAAATCATTAGGGGTTAATTACACTTAGTAACAGAATAATTGCTTGGTTTACCTAAACTGTGGTAGGAATGTTTTTTTCTTTCTGAGCAGGATAAGCTTATTTAAATGATGTCACAGGCACACACACAAAGCACAATGAAAGTAGAGCAGAATCTGGTTTGGTTTGCACATGCATGAGGTGAGCTGGTCTTGGAAACAGCATCTGTGGGGCTAACAAAAGACCAGTTCAGAGATGTTCTTGCAGAAGGGGTGATTGTTGAGATATAGGAGGAAATAGTCAATAAATCTTATATCTTGATTGGTGAAAATGCTGTGAGTTGGGGATTTTTCTGCCTCCCCAGCTGAGGTTTGAATGCTGGATGCTCCAGTCTTTCCATTGCAGCACAGGAAGGTGAGTGGCTCAAATACACCCCCAGTGTTAGCAAAACACCTTCCCTGATCAAATAAAGAGAATAAAGACACAGGGGTGTGGTCTAACAGTGCATTATCATCTTCAGTGTGTTCTATTGATCAGAGTTTATTTGCTGAGGGGAGGGGGCCCCTTTCTGTCAGTCTGGTGCTGTAACAAAAGGCTGGTGTGACCAGACTCCTGCCCACAGCACCCACAGCAGCTCCAAGTGCTCAGAAAGGTGAGAGCTCCAGCATGAGCACACACCTTGGATTAAACCTCCAAGTGAACAGTGTAGGCTTTTCCTGCTAACATCTTTAGAAAGAGACCCTGTCTTCCCTGGAAAGAAGGACTGTGATCCTGGTGAATAAAAAAACACCCCAAAATATTTTTCTTAACCAAAACAGAATTGCTTGCACCAGATTTTCACCTGAAACTCCTGGAGCTACAAGCTCAGCACGGCTTCACAGTATTTCTTCCCAATAAATGTCCTACAAATGTGACATTTCAGTGGTATATGGGTCTGTTTTCAGTGGGAATCCTGGGGTGAGTTGTGTTTGTGCATTATTAAGATCATAATTCAGCTTTATCAGAGTCATGACTTCATGCTCAGAGGATAAGCCTTTATGTAAGAGACACTCAGCTTGCTTCCAGGAAAAGATTAATTGTACCCTGTTCAATTTGCAGCTCAAACAACCAAAATATGCACCATCACAACTGAAATTAAATCAAATGAACCAACTTAGCTTTTTCCCCCACTTGTTCAGTTTAATAAAAGTATTGGAACAGGCTGCCCAGGGAAGTGGTGGAATCACCATCCGTGGAAGTGTTCAAAAAATGCATAGACCTTGTAGCACGTAAAAATAACGAGGATAGTGACAAAGCCATTGTTAACATGTTAATTTTTACACCCTTCGAAAACAGAGATACTGGGAGACTGTCCCTAGACAGGCCCAGCTCTCCAGAGTCTACATAAAACAAATAAATATAGAGATTTGCCAATGACCTAAATAAAATAAGACTGGCCCCAGAAATGTTTACATGGTGTTTATAGTTGCTCTAATTAGAACTTTATTTAATGGCACTAGCACACCAGGATGTCCATGCCCCATCCCTTGAAGTGTTCCAGGCCAACTTGGATGGGGCATTCAACAACCTGCTCTAGTGAAAGGGGTTCCTGCCTGTGGCAGGGGTGTTAGAATCATCTTTAGGTCATCTTTAAAGTCCCTTCCAACCTAAGCCATTCTGGGGCTCTGTTAGTGGCTTAAATTCATCAGCAGTTTATTTGGACTCTGCACTGATTCCACACCTTTCTATACCCACAAGTGCTTTGGGAAGCAGGAGGCTGATGGCTGAAGTGGGTGTGGAACAGGGATTGTGCTGCTTCCACGTGCACACACCTCTGCTTGCACATATTCAGTTTATGAAAACAAAGTTCTTGTGATCATAAAGACACAAACAGCCAGATCTGCCAGACACAGGAGTGGTGCTTATACCAGGCTGTAAGTACCAGCAAGAGGAACAAAGCTGAAAAGCAACATGTGCTCTGTCCTTGCTCTGCTTTCCCTGGCTCTGGAGTACCAGGAATGCAACCAGACTCAGTTAACACTTGACTTCTCATTAAACAAACTCTTCATACGAAACAAATCTATCACATGATAAATATTGCCACTTGTGGACAGCTCTGTCAACAAAATCTTTTGTTGAATTCAGCAGGTGCCTCTAGCTGTCACAAGCAGATGGAGAAAGAAGTGAGCTCTGAATTCACGGGTTTGGCTCCATCCATTACAACAATCCCACCCCACCGACAAGGGCATCCTCCATTTGTGATGCTCTAGGTGTCCTTGCATTCCCAAGAACACATCCAAGAAGCTGGCCAGCCACAAGTTCTGTTCTAGCAGCATGCAAGCAGCTCGGCTGCAGCCATCCCTTTTCACCCAGCCTGCGGGGCTGGAGCAGTGCCTGGATTAAGTGCAGCCCACTTCACAAACGAGGAGCGGCCGCTTTGGCGTNCAGGCCAACTTGGATGGGGCATTCAACAACCTGCTCTAGTGAAAGGGGTTCCTGCCTGTGGCAGGGGTGTTAGAATCATCTTTAGGTCATCTTTAAAGTCCCTTCCAACCTAAGCCATTCTGGGGCTCTGTTAGTGGCTTAAATTCATCAGCAGTTTATTTGGACTCTGCACTGATTCCACACCTTTCTATACCCACAAGTGCTTTGGGAAGCAGGAGGCTGATGGCTGAAGTGGGTGTGGAACAGGGATTGTGCTGCTTCCACGTGCACACACCTCTGCTTGCACATATTCAGTTTATGAAAACAAAGTTCTTGTGATCATAAAGACACAAACAGCCAGATCTGCCAGACACAGGAGTGGTGCTTATACCAGGCTGTAAGTACCAGCAAGAGGAACAAAGCTGAAAAGCAACATGTGCTCTGTCCTTGCTCTGCTTTCCCTGGCTCTGGAGTACCAGGAATGCAACCAGACTCAGTTAACACTTGACTTCTCATTAAACAAACTCTTCATACGAAACAAATCTATCACATGATAAATATTGCCACTTGTGGACAGCTCTGTCAACAAAATCTTTTGTTGAATTCAGCAGGTGCCTCTAGCTGTCACAAGCAGATGGAGAAAGAAGTGAGCTCTGAATTCACGGGTTTGGCTCCATCCATTACAACAATCCCACCCCACCGACAAGGGCATCCTCCATTTGTGATGCTCTAGGTGTCCTTGCATTCCCAAGAACACATCCAAGAAGCTGGCCAGCCACAAGTTCTGTTCTAGCAGCATGCAAGCAGCTCGGCTGCAGCCATCCCTTTTCACCCAGCCTGCGGGGCTGGAGCAGTGCCTGGATTAAGTGCAGCCCACTTCACAAACGAGGAGCGGCCGCTTTGGCGTGCTCAGGTCAGCACAGCAGAACAACGGGGCACGTTGTGAGCAAGCACCAAATGAAAAGATACTTTATGCCTTGGTCAGGCCAGGCCAGTGGCAGCGCTGAGTGCCAGGGCTGGCACTTTGCACAGCGGGGGAGTTGCATAAGTGGGAGCACACAGACACTCAGGCATTTCTGCACCGGGGTTTCCACATTTCTTTGTTACTGTCTATATCAGCAACGGTTTTACTTGCTGTGTCTTTACTTCAGCGTCTCCTCAGATCACTGCCCATCTAAGCTGATGTAATCTGCCATTGAGGTCCTCACAATGAGCTGTAAAAGCAGTAGGAAAGCAGAGGTCCCTGCCTAGCAGGATTTGGCCACGTCCTCAGAGTGGTGCCCAGCGCTCGCTGGAGCCAGCGCACAGCAGGGAGGAGACACTGAGGAGATAAAGCATTTGGGTCAAAGAACAGTGACTCAGCTGGAGTTAACAGGACCCATTTGGGGATCTATTTTCCCACCCAGTGTTCCTTCTTCACGCTTCATGATCCTGTTCTTTTTCTCATATCCTGCTTTCTTGCTTATTTTGTGTTTTCCCGCTTGTCCTCCCCTGCTTGAACCTCTGTCTCAATGCCCCTGCCTTCACCTCGTGTCTGTCATTCTGCTCCAGATCTTACAACACATGCAGGAGCTAAGTGATACATGATAAGTAATACAACACATTGCATCTGGCCAAGTGATACTCCCAGCATCTTGAGAGCTCCCCAGCAGTGAGACTGGAGGTGGCATCAGTAAGTTTACTGACACAAATCTACTTTGCCAAAACTCATGTTCTCTCCTAGAGGATGGAAAGAAAATGAAACTGGTGGCCTAAAACAGTGGCCCAAGCCTGCCTTCCTGCAGGTCCACTCTGGCTTCGGTCCTATTGTTTTGGGAGAGCAGGTGACAGCAGCATTATGACCCCGTGTTTTTCACAGTATCCTGTGCACATCTGTGACACTGCATACAATGTAATACAAACAGAATTACCAGGGATTAAGGTTTTGTTTCTGCTCCTACTAATAAATGCCAAAATCCCCATTGACTTTGCTGAAATAAAATCAGGCCTTAAGTGACCCACCACTGACATTTGTAGGGATCTGCCCGAACACCGAGGCACCTTCGGTACGATGCGCTCGCCATATGGGCGGCCTCCTTTCTGCCTCCCTCAGCAGCTGCCAGGAGCTGCAGTGCTGACTGGAGTAATGACAACAAAAATGGCCCCAACAGAGCCAGTATTTATTACAGGAGAAACAAGGCTGGTTTCCCAGGCCACTGACCCGGCATCCTGGGGCTGCCTGGTGTCCTTCATGCTGACGGACAATGCCCTGCACAGGAGCTGTTGCTGCAACCCCTAATAAAAGGAAACCTGCTGAGGGCTGGGGACGTGCACCTGTGCCACAGATCCACCTTCCTCTGCTTGAATCCACCTCTGAAAGCACTGAAACATGCAGACATTGATCAATCCTGCCTAAAATCTTGGGGAAAGCAGGAGGAAATGTGTTACATCTCAGGCACTAATTGTCAGTCTGTCTTTTTTTCCCCCTACAACTTTTTCCTTCTTGCCATTTGCCTCTCTTTCCCTCATCAGATTTGTTCTTTCATCATCTCCCTAGACTGACAAGCACTTGAAAGGACATTCAACACTTGGAAAGCTGCTGTTTTTCAGATTTTATAAATTTCTCCCAGTGTAAGTTCCTGATGACAACTCTGCTCAGAGCACAGCTTGTCAGGAGCACTGATCTTGTGGAAATGGCCTGGTTTGAATTCAGTGCACAGTTCCTTCCTCAGATATCCTAACAAAATCTGGCCAACAAGAGGAATTCCATTTTATTTCCAACTAGCAGACTTTCCAAAGGCTTAGAATTTAAGGCTTTTTCCCTTCTGTAAATGCAATGAAATTAGTGGGAATTAATTATTTTTACTGTTTTAGTTGATACTTTCTTCTTAATGGATTCTACACAGCTCAGACTGACTGGTACTGCAAGGCACTGATCACATTTGATTTCCACTCAAGTTGCTTAAAACTTTTGGGAAGCACTCAGCATTTTATCATCCAGCCCTTCATTGTCTGCCAGTCTTTTCAAACTGTAAAATGTTTAAGGCCTGGACTCTTCCATTATGTGCAACACAATGAGGCCCTAAAAGAAGCTGTGCCCCGTGGGCACCCTGATATAAATGGTAATTGCTACATGGGTCTCCCAGCTATAACTACACAGTAATTCAGACACATCCTGGCTTTCACTGATGGGGAGTGGGAAGGATTGCTCACAAAACAATCTGTCAAGTCATAACAGCAGCGATGTTTTCCCAGCTAGGAGTATGTACACGAAATTTACCCAGTTCCTCACCTACACTGATCTAAAAAGTTACCTGATTTTTTTATTTAGGAGCAGCTGATTGCATAAAACTAAGTTTTATTTGGTTTCTTATTTTTAGTTTATTTACTACATAGTTCCTGAAATCTCAGCCACATTTATCAATATGATTCAGCAAAGACTATTTTTTTCTCTTGCCCAGACCTCAGTCACACTGATTATACTTTATAGCTCCACAGGTCTACATTGCAAATACAGCACAAGGCAGTTGTGTGCCTTGATACTTACTTATCATTTTGTCATGTGAGTGAAGAGCTAATTTTGACTGCAGTATTTTAAATTTTCTGTTCTCTCTCCCTATTTTTTTTTCAATACAGAATCATAGAATCATGGAATGGTTGGGCTTGGAAGGAATCTTAAAGACCATCTCGTTCCAACTCTCTGCCAGGAGCAGGGACATCTTCCACTAGACCGAGTAAGTCCCATCCAACCTGGCCTTGAACTTGAGGGATAACAAGTCCACAAGTGCTCCAGGCCACCTGTTCCAGTGCCTCACTGGGTAAAGAATTTCTTCCTAATATCTTATCTAAATCTACCCTCCTTCAGCTTAAGACCACTCCTCCTTGTCCTATTACTATGTGCCCTTGCAGTATCCTGGTACATTAATTAAACTGTATTCATACTACAACCCTCAATAACAGAATTTTTCTATGTAAGGACCAGTGCTTCAGCTAGGGAAATTTCATGTATAGGTAAAGATTACCTGTGTGGATCATTAGGTTATAAAGCCACTTTGGTGACAGAGTCACTGTACTGTGACACATGGCAAAAACAGATAATAGAAGCACACACCTGTTTGAGTAACAACTTCCACTCAGGAACTTGTAGAGACCTAAATAATTCCTTAACACTACAGCCTTTCAAGAGACACACTCAGCATTGAGCTTTTATCTTCCCTGCCTAAACAACCAAAACAATAAAAACTGAAACAAACTAAAAACCACCCATCAAACCCAAACAAAATCTTATCTGAACTTGTTCTGCACAACTTAACTGGTACCAAAAATTTTACCAAGTCTGGATATAAGTAGATGGCAAATAATCCCATGGAATTAGACTTATAAAAGTGGAGAGATGCATTTGCTGCTCCTAACTTCATTTTGTAATTTACAAAGACAATATATAAGCACTGACCATCAGCTGTCAGTCTTGATATGATGATGATAACAGATAACTTCACTATTTCTGAAGCTCTGGAAGAAATCACTAACCCAGCAGCACTCTCTTGTCAAAAGCATCACCATAACTGACAGAGTAATCCACAAAAGACAGAAAACAGAAATTCGAATCATTATTTTACTTTATGCCAATACTTGCAAATGATAAAAGCACTCTGCCCAGCCTTTGACAATCTACTTTATTCCAGTAATGTCAGCTCAGATAAAACTCAACAGAGGAATCTGAAACATATACAGCATCCACTAGAGCATCCTCCTATTTTTTTTCCTTTTTGTGTTGTGAAGTGTTCTCTGATAAAATATTGACACTGCAACATGTGAGCTAGCTGTGATAAACGTGCAGGGCAGTGTGTGCTGCTGCCAGCCCCACGCTGCTGGGAATGAGGCATTCACACACCAAAAAAAGACTTGTGCCTCAACCCTCTGACTCTCTGCTTGTGCTCTGGTTCGCAGAGACTCCCGAGGTAATGCCAAGGAAATTCTGGCAACACAGAAATTTTTCTGCTTTAGAACAATCTGACCCCAAACTCTGTTCATTGTTAACAATATACATATCAATATCAATATATCAATGAGGATTGTGAGATGCTCAATGACTGCAATAATGTGGCAACACTCACCTAAGGACTATCTGTAATTCCAATGCAACACAAGACAAATAATCCAAGTATCATATTGATAAGCAACAAGAATATCTCAGAACTATTTAAAAGAAAGATCTGGAGAACTCGTCTCTTCTGTCCATCCAAGTGTCAGCTTTTTTAACAATTCTTCAAAAACTTATCACGACAATTGGTAATTTTGACATCATTCTGTCTGCAAGTGATAGAGCAGAAAAATCTACCCAAACAGTGATCCCCCTGATTATGTGATCAGAATGCTTCTCTTGTAAAGATCTGGTTTTTGGAAAGCTGGGAAGAGCACAATCCAAGATAAAGTGGAGGTTTACATGAAGTTATGACCTACTTCAAGGAACCAGCTTCTTTTAAGTGCTCTGGTTGGATGGTCAACCTGGGTTCAAAAGCACCTCTGAAGTGGTGATTTCTATGTAATCTGTGATTTACATCGTTTTTTATCACAACTCTACTACTCTTTAGTTTCTGATGATGAGTTACAAGTATTAGGTCAAGATGAAAAACTGAAAAAAAATCTAAGAAGCCATGGCTCTGCATCACTCTCCTTCAACAAAACAGCAGCAGTGGCAACACTGGGTCTGCACTGAGCAGAGGTGGTCAAGGCCTTGGTTTAACATCTCCCCACTAAAGATCATACTGGTAACAACTGGCATACTTTCCAAGACCCTCTTCCATCTGTGAGGGAGAAAAATAAATAGGCAGCTGCCTATGGTAACTCCTTCAATGCATGTAGCAGTGAGATACACGAGTGGTGGTGTTCATTCCCAAGGGAAAAAATCACCCTGAAGAATTTATTGTGCCTAGTGACGTTTCTTAAGCCCATGTGGCACGATTTGAAGTTGTATTGTACAGCTTGGGTAATGGCTAGAGTGCTTCAGAGGCTCAGCATCTCCCTGGAATGCAATGGAAACAGTGCTTCCAGAGGTTTTGTAATTGTTAAGAAACATTTTTAACCACTTTTTACCCATAACTTCTGGAGAGGAGCCCTTTGCCGCTGTGGCAGCAAGAAACATCACTGATCACAGCATCATGAATTCTGTGGAAACAGTTAAAACTTGCCACACATGTGCCTCAAGAAAAAGAAAAGAGCAGCAAGAGACCACACTTTGCTCGAGGCAGTCCTGCTCTGGCAGAAGGGAGCAGATAAAAACTGCAAGCTCAAAACTGAGTTTCAGGATGGACTGTCAGCTTCCAAGCTTCCCACCAGTCAGAGCAGCTGGTTCCCCACTAGCAACAACTTTTTGTAGCTTAGTCTTCTACTTCTTTCCCTTCCCCAGCCCAAGCTTCAAAGGATTATGGAGCAAGTCCTGTGCTGTATGAAATCATTTTGTGGATGCTTTGTGGACTGTGGTATGATACAGAAAATTAAGTTCATGTTATTAAAACTTCTGACACTATTTCTCCTATGGAGTCATAACAGTTAAAGTATTTTCCTTTTGCATGTGTTTAAACATTCTATTAACATCTTTCATACCCCTGCTTAATTTGAATGAAACAATATAGAAGTACTATTATTGCTGAATTCAAGTGAATCCTGAGAAGAAAAAAATCTGGGATGTAGCAAGGTGGATGGAAAGCTTTACCTTTCCAGAGGTAACGTGTTGCAAGTGCTAAAAAGAGCATCATCTTCACATCAAATCAAGCAAGGTACAGGATCCAAGAAACAATGTGCCAAGAGGCAATTTCTCAGCAAGATGTTAGTATCAGAACACAAAGTGATGTGTCTGGAAGCAGAACTGCTGAGCTGCAAACAACCTGGGTGTGAGTCAGAGAATATTAGGACAGTGCCTGTCCACCAGGAATACAGACTTGATTGCATGTGACTTGTGTCAACTCTGGAGACATCAAGAACAGAACATAAAAGCAAGGCAACGGAGATATTTCTAAATGAGCCATTCAGCCTCTAAGGCAACGAATCTGGCAACAACTCAAGTTTCAGGAGGGAAAAAGTCAGCATTCCAGGTTTGTGTTCCACAGTTATATCCTTCATTCATTTTTCTCAGGCAAAAGGTCACCAAAACATCATGTTTTAAATCATTAAAAGACACAATCAATCTCCTTTCAAACTAGCCCATAACTCTGAAACCAGAATCCAATTGCCCGTTCAGGCTCATTAGTGTCTTTGGATCCTAATGACCCACTCAGTTGCAGTAAATGAAAAACTAATCCTTGTTTTATGCCATTGGCCGAAAAGGATTAGCCAACTCTTGCTACCCCTGCAATCAGCCTTGCACTGGGGGGATTATGGCCATCTAATACTGTAAGTCTACACATTCCAATCTGTTACAATATGTAGCACTTAAAGCTTATTTCCTTGAAATGCTTAAACGTATTAATGCTGTAGTGTAAGATTGTTTTCTTAGGATGCAGTGATTCACCTGCTCCTGCCCCCAAAGCCTGCATTTACCCACATACATGCAGAGATGCCCTGTTGCTCCCAACACGAAGTTTTAATTATGTTCATGGTCTTGAAATGAAAAATTTTGAAGACTTTTTTTTCTTTGCATAGAGCCCAGATTGGGTACTAAATGATGTGCAGAATTTCCATGGGATTCAGTGCTGTAATTTAAGAGGTAGCTAGAAATAAAGCAACTACTTACATACAATGTTTTCTGATCTACTCTGTGGGCTGTAACTCCACTTTTGTACCACTTTGGACACTGCAGTTTTTCCAACTCAGAATTCTGGTTGCTCTTGTTATATTACACATAAAATCAGTGAGCAATTAGATGAGCCTACAATGTCATGATGTAAACTTTTTGTTTTCCTCAAAGTATTCACACATTGCCATTGACAATTCAGTGTGGTAAAGAGACAATTTTAACACTCTCAGCTGCCCTTTTTGACACTCTCAGTCGCCCTATTCACACAGTTTTTCTGATATAAAATATAAACAACTCTTGTGGTTTTGTCAGCTTAAGTATTATCCATAACAGCACAACAAAATTTGTCCTGCAGGGTGGTATGCTGGGCATAGGTACTTTAGATCAATACTTTAGACTGAAGTTACAGAAAATTCATAAATTGCTCTGAACACAAAACTTGATTTTTGAGTGGGAACAGTTTGCTGAAAGTCTTATTTCCTACTAAAAGTGGTGTCTGAAGGCATAAAACAGCAGTACATGAAAATAAATCTTATATCCCCCAACCCCTGGAAATCATAGCATTAGTCTTTACCTCATAGTTTCTAAATTAATTTTTTAGTGTCAAACTTACACAGCAGTTGCTTATTTGTCAGCCAAACATCCCCAACAATTTGTAAGCATGCTTTACATTTATGCATCAGTAAAATTATCAGTAAAATACTGGATGGTGCTCCAGTCACAATGTTATATTACTTTACAAATTAAAACAATTTTTTTTTACTAGAAGACCACTTTGCAGAACAACACAAATGTGGAGAAATGCTCTCTGTATTATTTCTGATCAGAAAAATGACATTTCCATATTGCTGTTATTTCTGTGGGAGAAAGAAAACTGAGGCATCAGTGTCTTCCTCATCACAGCAGCAGATAAGAGTGTAAATTTCATTAGTAAACTTCTTTAAAGTTTTTTACTCAACAAATTCAAAAATAGATTTATTCAGATATCATTATATTTCCTACAAGGTTGGTGATACTAAGTATTTATTAATATTTATTTAACCTAGTGCAGGGTGGTACATTAGCTTTTACAAGCAATATTTCAAGTGAAATTATTTTCTGTCAAAAACCTCATTAAAAACTTAAGTGGGACAATAAAGATATCAGGGCTCTAAATAAACATTTGCCTTCTGGTTAGGATACTCCTATAAGTTTCAAAGTCAAATCCCTGCCCTGCTTATTTAAGAGGGGGTTTTGCTGTTAGTACCTTCGGGCTTGGTTGTGAGCCTGAGCTCTGTTTTACTCGGCGCAATCCAAGGAGAGAACAAAAAGGCACACCCACCTCCAAGGACTCACAGCACAAGTGCACAGTGTCACCATATTGCCACTTTGCTGACAGCTGCACAGCTCTGAAGGGATTACAGCTCCCAGCTGCCATTGCTTCTGGAGGTTCCTGGGCTCCAGTTCAGCTGCAGCTACGTGTGTGATACCTGCAGTACCTCGTTTTTGCTCTCAAGCAGCCCTTGCTACACCAACAAGAGAATCTCAGTCTGCACAGCTTTCAGAATAGAGATAGAGGCAGCAGGTGTAAAGCACAAACCAAAATGACATTGGGCAGTGAGATACGTACCAGGGTCAGCAATCCAGCAACATGACTGCTACTGATTTTATGGGTATAACCAGGGACCATTGTTAGGTGGAATTTGACAGATACCAATGAAAAAATCCCAGTGTGTGTTTATAAGCAGTTCATGGTCTTAGATGGCAGAAAAGTATCCCAAATGCTGAGTGGCTGCCTCTTCTGAAGCAGCTTTCTCTGCTTTGTTATTAATCAGCCAATCCAATTTGTGTCAGTAAACATCCAGCAAGACCTAGGACTGTGGTTTCTCCCACTTCAACCTGCAGCCTTGACTTCAGACTGTAACATAAGAGGCATGGATAACAGAATTCATCAGGAAAGAGTTATGGAATAACTGAGCAAACAAAATTACACTGTCTGGTTTCTGAATTATCTCAGAATATCTGTCAGCACTGTCAGATAAACATATCATAAAACACTGTCCCAAATAAAAGACAGAGACTCAAACTTGCCTCCACCTTAGGTTTTTCAGATTGACAGGTATGCAGTAGATTAGAAAAGCCGTGTCTCACTTCTTAGTAGCTGGACCTCAGCAGGATTTCACTAAAACTTCCTGATTCACTTCCAGTTAAAAAAAAAAACAACTTTCACAAATCTCCAGGCACAAAAATAGTCCTGAGGCATTTAGGAGCTTGGCAGAAAAGAAACAGCAGCGTAGATAATCAAGCTTCTGGCCATTAAGGGCTTTGCAGGGCAGCAGAGGGAAAGGGACTCTACTCCCCTTCGGGCTTTGTTGACATGTTTTTGGCAGACTGTGCAGACTCTACAGGTAAGATGCATTTTGGCCACTTGTTCCTCTCAGTCTGCATGCCCTTCTGACTCATTTGTGCATTTGCAATCTCTTCTGTGAAGTCTGCTGAATGATGTGGTCCTCCCTTTATTTTGCTTGAAGGAAAAGGCAGGGAGTTTACTGCATAGTAAGTGACTGGGAAGCCCAATTCCCTCATAAATTCATGAGGAGTTTCAAAAGTTAGTAACCTACGTTTCATATGTAACAGAAAAAATAACTTCAAAGTGATCTGGTATTTCCTTCAAAGGCCATAAATGTGAAAGTTGTGGTTCTAGCGAAGATGGTTCTGAGGGATTCCCAGGGCACAGTGCACTGGTGGCTCAGAACAGTCAGCATTCCTTGCTGAGTAACCCCGATATTGTCCTAACAGCCACTCTTTCCACCAGGAAAGGCCTTTGTGGAGAACTGAGGGATTTACTTGTACTGACCACAGCTAGACTTTGGGAACTGTCTCTGTCTTTTTTGAAAGACATTAGATAAAGAGGAAGAAACTTGATTTTGGGATTTTGAGTACAAAGAAAGAAATTGAAATGTTAAGTATTGCAATTGGAACATTGTTCCACTTCAGATATTAAAAAATACCTACAAAACTTTACATAAAATTAACAAAAATGTTTATTTAAAATATTTTATAAATCAGCTGTTATACACAGAATACTCAAGAACATTGTCTTTAATTCAAATTCAGTTTTTACTGCTACAATAGTCATTCTAACACAAGTAATTCAGTTTCTATGAGAAGATGAAAGTTCTCACACAGACATTGAATTGACACACTACTCTAAAATGATATTTCCGTGAGTACCAATTTAGCAAGAGCTTATCATAACATTTTATTAAAAAACACATTTCAGAGATAAATAAGAAAAATAAAAGCTGCATCTCAAAACGTGTGGTTGATGAGCACACATTGCAGCAATTGCAGAAATGTATTCTTACAAGAAATGGAAGGAGAAGATGAAATGCTTTGTACTTTAACTCAAGAAACTGAAAACATTTGTCAAGGCTAAGTAGGAAAATAATTTAAAAGGAAGTCAAAGGTATTCAAAAGAATGAAAATGGCTTTGTATTTTGTGGGGAAGAATGAAAACCTTTCAGAGAAGGAGACTGTGATGATCTCTGATCCTGTCCAAATGCAAATGAAAAACTAACGTCATCTTTTCCATCTTCAAATGCAGAAGTCGATTCCGAGGTGAAGGGAAAGCCAAATGCACCCTCATTTTCTGGTTTCCCAAAGAAGCTTCCTATATGGAATACATATAGTATTTATTATTAGATTAAATCTTACTGAGAGAATACTGCATTCAGCATATGCTTCTCTATTAATATATGTGCCAAATATCCCACTGAGCATCAGCCTACAGTTGTGTGTTCGTTTCTACACCAGAGCTGGTATTTCCAGTGGGTTGTTATTAGAATTGACATTGAAGGAAGTGTGGAGCACTTGAACGGTTTGGAGCAATAAAACACTTCTGCATGATACATTTTGCAACAGAGGTGTTTGTAAACAGAATCTGCAAAAGTGTTTCTTTTGAGAAAAATGTGATCAATCATTGAAATGCTTGGACTTCTTCTTTTCCCTTGCAAGGCCTCTCATTTTGCTTCAAACACACCTAACGCTATCCCTATTTCTTTCTTTCTCATACCTGTTGTTTTCCACAATACATCAGACATTTGGAGCCCAACATGCAAGGAAAGATTTAAGCTAAAGATTTAGTTAAAACACAAGTGAGCACAATAAACCACTGAGCTACATTATCACAATTGAACATCCTTTCAGACAACCAAAGGGGCTCTGTTAAGCTGGATCATGAGCCTGCCAGTCATAGAAACAAGCAGAAGAGAGCTGACATACACAAGTACATCTGAGTTTCAGACTTACCAATATCTCTGTGTGGGGACAGAGAGTTCAGGTTTCCCATAGAATAATTTTCGTCTGTCTGAAATGTAAACAAATTTTTAATTTAACAAATAAGAAAGGTAAAAAGTATACTCTAATGCTGATATGTAATATGTTCCTTTGCTTTTGGTGAGAAGGATAGTCTCAGTGAATGTTAGCAGCCATTACAAAATCTGTATTTAAAGGTATTTATCAGTACGTAAAGTTGCAAGGCAAGTTCTTTGATCAGATGGGATTTATGATATTGGCATGCAGCTGCAAACACCCTTCCTCCATTCTTCTAGGAGAAAAACCATGCTGATAACAATCCAAAAGCTGACCTGACTTACTGCTGGTTTTTTAAACAAAAAAAAATCAAAATTATTCAAATCTGTGACATTTATAAAATCTCCAAGCAACAACACAAATACTTCCTACTGAGTAGGGCCTGATATTGCCAGAAAGAGTCACAGGATAACCATTTGTCACTCTTAAAACGAGTTCTTAGACTAGATTAAAAATAGATACTGAAGTCCTTCAAAACTCCCATCAAACTTTAAAGAACCCCAGATCTGCTACAGCCTGCTAAATTCTTGGTTTCTGCTGCTGAGCAGGCACAAAATAATGTGGGTTCTGACAGCACTAGCTGACTTAAAACCCACCTCATTCCCAACCAATTCACAAACCACTCACCAGTGTGTTCTCTCCTACACTCAGCTCATGCTGTGAGATACCAACCACGTGTCTTGCCAAACCCAGAACAAAATGGTGCTTTCCCTCATCCCTGCTTCAGCTGCCAGCCAGAAACCATAAGACTGAGCACACCCCCTGCAGCAGGAGCCACCTGGGCTCAAATCCCTTATTTGCATAGTGGGGCTTGGATCTACCCTGCCAAGTGATACCTAAGCCCTGTCCCATGCACACATCTATCCTGGGTGCCCACTTATCTGCCTAATAGCCCAGGAGAGGAAAAATTACTCTAGAGCACTGGAGTTAGGGAACCTGCAAAGAAAATGGAAGATCTGGATTCCATTTCCTGTTCCGTTTAGTTGCCTACCTAGCTCCTCCATTGGAGTATAGCTAATCCATATTTGCTGTTCAATAACCCTAACAGACTGTCCTTTCTTCCTTTCTCACTGTTCTTCACTTCATCAAGACAAAACCACACAGGAGAAGCGTGTGAGTTGTGAATCCTGCTAGAGAACCTGAATTTTGCACTGTAACACTGAACCAGAAGCCTTTTGGTGAGTTGAGTCATTGTACATTTGCACATGATCCATATAAGAGAGATTCATACTTGGTTAGAAGTCATCACAGGGGGTTTGCCAGGAAAGGAATTAAACATTTTCAAAGGACGTCAAATGTAAAATCACGTAAGATATTAAAAAAAAAAAATGCTACAAAGATAACCACTCTGAAAAATCTCATTCAGTGTCAATGCTGTTTTGTTCACATATTTTGCTTTGTGGAAATTTAATATTCACAATTAATCATTTTTACCTCATCAGATGAATTTTGTGCTCCAAAGAGAGAAGAATCAAATAAATTAAAGCCAGGTGACTTCTGGGAGAAGTTCATGAGAGAAAAGAAAGCAGGAGATTTTGATGTTCCTTCTTCACAACCTAGATTTTGAATGCTGCAAATACAGAAAGGTAGAAACTATATTAATAGTTTTTAAAGTGATGTAGATGGCTTTTTTCCTTCTGTTTTTCCTTTTCCTCTTTTTTCACTTTTTCACCTCCCCATAGCTTCCACCAATAGTTGCTTTTTGCATCACAGAACAGATAACAAAATTCTTTAAAGTAAAGGGAGGTGGTGCTCCTAACAACTCCCTGCCCTCTTAACAAAAAAAACCCAAAAGCCTGTTTAAGGATAGAAATCAGGGTAACAAATATTACTGCAGGAAAAGACAATGTGTCTCATGTATTTCTAAGTAAAATACTGATCTTTCAAAACAGCTTCAACTGGAAATGATATTGTAAGAAGAAAACTTAATAAATATCAAGCATAACTAAGGAAAAAATCTGAATATTTTCAGAAGACCTTTCTAGAAAATTCTTTCTCTGGTATCTTTCAAAAAGAGCAGAAATGCTTATACAATAAATGTGAGTACAACTTTTTTCTCAGCATCAAAATAAAAGTTGAAATCATACTAGTCAAATGGAGGTGTTTTTGAGAACTGTGGCTTTTTCCCCTTTAAGTCAGGTGTTTTAGGTGCTCTTAAGAAAGGTTCTGCACTTTCTTCTGTTATGTCAGGATTATCTTCATTTGGCTTAAAACCTGTGTGCACATCCTATTAAAAAGAAATAAACAATGATGTTTATAACATGTAAAATCTCGCAAAATATAATTAGTCCTTTTAACTATAAATATGCTCTCAATGGAGCCAGCACTGAACCTGTTTATTACAGTTCTGTGCAAGAAATGAGTTTTAAATGCAGACTTTTTTCAAAATGTTTCATCAGCTCACATTAATGAAAATGTTACACACCAATTGATACAAAAACTATGATGTGCATAGGAGAGTCATCCTAACCAGCTTATTGTTAGGGCAGCATAAAACCCCTCAGAACACTGAGGTGATCAACAGCAATGATCACTACATTGGCAATCAGAAGGCATTGATTGGCTCCTCACTGTCGTGTGCCCTATAATGAGTCACTTTACCAGTTTCTGAGACTTGCCTCTTCCCAACTGAATCAAGTATGTCAAAATACTTTGACTATTCTACATAAACTTCTTACTTACGACATAAGAAATGCTTTTCTTACTTGAGGTTCATACAAACAGTCCCTGTGCTCATCTGCTTCTTTATCAGCATGTTCAGCCTCTTGGCTTGCTGCACAAAAAAGACACCACTGCCTGTATTATAACAGCATTTTAAACAGATACATAAAAATTACATTGTGGGAAAGAATCCTTGAGAAAAGCTCTCTAGCTTGGCACTGCTATTGGTAAGGAAGTGTTCTTACTGTGGTTTTCTTAACAACCCACTTCGTGGCTCTGTCCATAACAATTACCTCTTGTTCTGCCACTTACTCACTGTTGTTAAAGCATTACTCAGGCTGCTTCTTGTGGTTTGGTGTGTTCTTCAAACCTGCTCATTGTTCCCTGAGAGTGCTGTGTTTGTCTGCTCCAGCTACTGCCCTCTGAGAGTGCTAATACCAGTCAACAGAAACCAGGTGGCAACAATATAAAAAGCACATCCGTGTGACAGTGATGAAGTGTAGTTTAAAGCACTGGGCAAGAGTCAGGATGAGAAATGAGAAGAAACATTATCAGAGTTTCTGCTTTAAGCTTCAGACTGTGCTACCTCTCAGGCACTGTGGGTTAAGGTCCTATGTTTCAGTATTCTTTTTGTTAAAAAATCTAGACCATGATCTTTTACATGCATATAAATTAGCCGTTCAGTTAGAAAAATAAATATGCAAACTGAAGCTCAGTTCCTTGTGATTTCAAAAATTACAGGTGTATTTGTAACTACCCTGGTTTTTTCTGTAAGCATTCTGCATGTTTTTCTCCAGTTAATTTTCATCTTTAATAATCTTAATCTGATTCTTCAAGATACCTAAATTACAGGGTTTGTTATATCCCTTTTCTTGACATTTTCTCATGCCTTCTGGGTAGATGTTACGACTGGAACTCATTTTACCCAAGTAATTTGAGACGTGGGTGTGAACTTACAAGAGATGTTGGACAGATCCTTCCATTCACAGTGGTCAGTGCAGACCAAACCCCAAATTACTGAACAGTTCAGTCTTTGTTTAAATTAGGACTCTGCCTGTCTGCTATACTCAAATTTCGAGCTAAACAATCAAGGTGGAAAAGAAATAAAAATGGTGGCCCTCTTAATGACAGAATTTTCTGGTTTATAATTATATGATCCAACCTTATCAAAAAAATTACAATAGTACTTTACCCATTACTGCATTTTCACTCTCAAACTGTTGATTGGAAGTCAACTGCTTTGGAAGATCTGACAGTCTAAAAGACAAAATTCAATGTTTGTCTAAATGTGAATTATTTCCACAAACCCCAGCCTCAAGAATGAAAACTACTTTATTAAAGAAAAGTTACCTGAATCTCGCTTGGGTTTGTTTGCTTACTATTGATGGAACTTGGGCAATTTGTGGGTTATTAGTCCCTGCAGTGTCAATAACCATCTAAAAGAGAAAAACGTTCAAATGAGGCAGCAAAAGAAATTGTCACTTCAACAATATCACTCTGATTTCTCCTTAGACTGTAGAAATTCCTTCTTTTAACCAGAAATAAAGGATTAGACAATATAAAAACTTTATCTTTTCTTTACCTATGTTTTGACAGCATGATATCCAAAACCATTTCTGTAATTTTTTAATGAAGTCTTAGTCACAGCACTGATAGATGTCATTAATTAACTTTTCTGTAACACAAATAATGCTATGTCGTTTACAAACTTCATGCAGGTTTGCTACTGCTGCAGCCTGGTTGCTCGTGCTTGTCTACACAGAAAGGGCTGGGGCCAGGCCTGGCTCTGCCTCTGAAGGCCAACTGAGCATCCACATCAGTCTCAGTCAGCAGAGGCCTCATATCCGGACTGAAAAACTGCAGAAAACTTGGAAGTACTCCCACCTCACAGATTTTCATCAGAGTAGAGGCCATAACTCTTCTATGCAGCATGTATTTGTGCCTTAAGGGCAGGGTGAGGAATCTATGCCTCAGCACCAAATAACACATTATTTTACAAGGAGCGTCCAGTTCTTGTTTATTTTTAATTAACAAAATGTATCAAACTGAATTCTATTCAGGGTAAGGAACAAAAGGGCTGATTCTGCAGAATTTGTCTGCCACTCAGCTTCTGTAGTCTATAGCACACCTTTCCTGAAGCATAGCAACCTTCTTTCTTCCAATCTTTTTATTTTTCCTCAGACTCCGTCTTCTTTTCCTTGTTGCCATCACCCTTTCTTAAAGTTCTCTTAACCTTGACTTACTGCTTCCCACAATTGTCTAAGTGCAATTCTAGGTCCCAGATTTCCAGCCTCATCTCTAGATTACCCTGGCAACAGCCCTTCCATCGTCCTCATCATGTCCAACTCCCTAAGCCAGTCACGAATCAGAATTGCCTGAAATTTCTTCTGGTCTTGTCCCACTCAGTCCTGTCACTGTCCTTCATCTTGTCTTGTGTTATGAAGGCTTTGTCTTCTCACACAGGCTTCACTCTAAACCATTGAGTGATTCACTCACTTAATTTCTCAATTCCCTTGAAATTCTTAAGAAAATCACAACTAGTTATGCTAACTTTTTTTACCTGATTTTTGTCGTTCATTAAATTTTAATTTTAAATAGATGCAGTGAGATGTCCCTTACAAAGAAGGTTGAGAGATAGAAACTTCCCCAAGCTGCTGCACAGCAAACACAGTTACACACTCTTCTACTCCTTATGGCGTTTCCTCCTCTGATTTCTTCATTAGCACTTTAACAATCTATTGCTCCTATGAATGCTCTTGCACTCCATGAGACTATTGGTGGTTTTCACAACTTTGCAAGTTGTATCTCCAGCTTTCTTCTGGATTAGATGATTGTATTGAATAAAAAATATTGTATCTGAACAAAGCTGGGATTCACTCCACCATTTCAGAAAAGCGTCATAGTAACTATGTTCTTATGGGTGAGAGATAGAAAATGGAGTTGTGGGCTCCTGCAGTGCACCAGGAAGTGTTCATGGTTTTATTCCTCTCAGCCCAGATTTCTGTTTCTGGATAAACCTCAGAATGGAGCTGTTAACTGTAGGCTGTCCTGTACACTTAGTCCTTTATGAAATCCTTCATTATGGAGTAGATGGCTTATGATTCATCAGTAATATAAGATTCTGATCCTCCACCAGAGTTCCAAATATTTGCTGCATGGAGAATCCACAGAGGTTATTTTAAATGCTAAAAATTATTATACAAAACGAGTTGGTAAGATGGTCCACCTCGAGTTTGGTGTTGGAATGCACTTTGTGAGAACACAAGTATTTTCAGAATGAAAAGGCACCAAAGAAATATTTTTGCTGTGATTACCAAGCAATTGCAGATTGCCATGATTAGCAACTTACAGTGCTAACAGGTTTTATGCAAGACATAATAGCATGAGGTATATTTGAAGTGTTTTAAATTTAAACAACCACATAAAACAGATTATATAACTTCATATTTTTACCAGTGGGAGAACAACACACCTGTGATGAATTTTCTGCAAGGCTGGAGGAACTGCTGGTGGCCACTGAAAGTTCCACTGGTTTCTCTTTTTCTTCTCTTCCTAAATTTACAAATATTATGTAATATTGTAAATAGGATTAAGTATCCAAAGCATGGCATTGTTAAACTAAACTTGGGAACAAACCTTATAAATTTTCCTTTTAATAGAGAGCAAAAAGCAACTTATCACAAAATATGAAAGTATCAAATAAACAACAGCTGTTTAATATTTACTGTACTAATGTTAACTATGCTAAAGGTATTTTAGATTTGAAATTAAATTATTTTCAGATGTTTCTGACACCATGCATCAGGTGTATCTGTCATGTTATTTTATTCATTGCACAGATAAGGGAGAAATCAGACACAGAAGATTTCCAGGACACAAAAAAAGGTAAGCACCCAACATCCATTGAAAGCCTGGCTTCAGCTATAAGTAGTTGAGCAGTTCACTAGATTTGTTATCATCAATTACCCATTCTTTTGCACAAAAATAACCCAAAATGCTCCCTGAGAAATCATTAAACACACTACACCTGTTTCTGGTCGTTTCTTTGAGAATCTAAAACTCTCTACAGACTGGACAAACTTCTGAGGAATGCATGGGACACGCAATGTTTTATACAACTGATGTTTCTTCTTTGGCAAAGATGGGTGTTCACGCTCTTCAAACACTCTAAATAAATTTAAATTTAAAAAAAAATTAATCATTACAAAAGAAAAGAAATCATAAAATATAACTGCTTGAAATAAGTGGAATTCTCAAGGGCATTGGATGTTGTCAAAGAAGTTCTAGCACTTTCAACACCAGCAGTTGATAAAAATGAGGTTTTCTTTAAATAATATCAGAGAGAGAATATCTCTGAAAAAGAAGCCATAAAGGAGTAATAAGCCAATCATAAGAACACTGATGGCTTAAATTTTGCCAATGTCAAAGAAAAATATTAGTATTGTGGAGTTTTACACTTTAATCAAAGTGCCTCATTACTGTAGTTCTGAAATCACATTTGCACATCTAAAACCACTTTCTCTCTCTCTCTCTCTCTCTCTCTCTGAGATTGTCTGGAATACTCACACTACACATACACAAAAGAGAAAACTGCAGCAAGTGTTTTCACTTGTGGGGTAATTATCTGTATAGGGTAAATAGCCCTTTACAGTGCAGAAAGACAAAGGTTAGCAGAACAATGAAGAGTAAAGTGGCTACTTGGCACAGGAACATTTACTACTTTTTCGAATAATGAGTTCTATTTTATTTTCTCTCCGGAATTCCTGCTTAGTGCCTCTGTGCTTCTAGCTACAACATCTGGCTTGTAGCTGACTGAACAATGCTGTTCAAAGCAGATGAAGAACTGAGTCAGTCTTTTTGTTCTTCTTGAAATTCTCCATAAATAAAGGTAAGATAAAACATAGGATACACTTTATAAGACAGTGTGGAGTAAAATTAGCAACACTAATTAAAAAATACCACTGAGAAGGACTGGCTAAAATATAAGGAACTAACACATTAAACTCATATACACACACAGCTGTGCTCACATAAAACAATGAAAGCACCTCAGCCAAGTATCTCTGATAAAAAGGACTATTTTCTCTTGTAGTTACATTTATACCTGGTGCCGTGCTGGACGGAGACTGAACAAACTTTACAAAACATATACCACCTAAGAAATTAAATACCAAAGTAAATCTTTTAGTTACATTAATTCTAGATAAACCTGTGTCAAGAATGAATACTACAGAAAACAAGATGTGGTGTATCTTTAAATTCAGACGCAGGGAGCTCAAGAGCAAGGAGAAATCAAAACAGAGCTAAGCACAGAATTCTGGCTAAAACTACTTCACTTTTTTCCAAATGCCTCATTTCACCAAAATCATCATTCAAGGATCAATTGAACAAGGCTACTGTGGCTGAGGTCATCAGTTAGACTGCCAGAAATAGGGAGGGGGGGGGGGGGTTGCTGGGGGGTTTTTTGGTTGGTTGGTTGGTTTGGGGTTTTTTTTCAGAACTTAGGATGTCAAACTCTGTTTTTAAAAGTTCCTGGAGTCAGTTTCCTTGTGCTTCTGTAAAGCCTAGCAGAAAACTCTGTATTTCTAAGGATTTACTCTCCATTAAATAAAAAATCCTCTTACAACGAATATCTATACAGAAGAATGTCTCAAAGGCAGAGTTACAAACCAAACTCAGAAGTTCATAAGATATTCATTCTTTAAGTAACAAAGCCTTCCAAAGGAGCCTGTAGTTAAACTCTATACATATGCAGTACACCTGCTCCCTTCCCTCCACAAAAGCACTATTGAAATATAAACCATGCACATCTTCTCTGACATTAATTAATACTGCTGGAAGAAAAATAACACTGCATCATGGAGCTCAAAACAATCCAAATTGCAGCAACAAGAATAATCATTTGTCTTCTTTCTCTACTTCATTGTTAGTAGACATCTGAGTAGATAAAAATTCTTTAACTTGATCCATACTGCAGGGGTTTTTTAAAGTGTGAAGAAAAAAAGAGATAGTCTCAAGCCAAAATAAAGTGCCATTTCCTCAGCAGCATTTTCTTCTTTGTAGCATAAAGAAACCCAAGGATTTATGTTAATTTCCACTACAGGAATCAAGTGTATCTCATTACACATATGAAGAATCACGTCTGCTTCTGTGGTATTTACGCATTCAGTATTCTCATCAGGAACATTCTTTTGAGTTGGTTTTCCATATCTGTTTACATTAGAAGTGCAGAAACAACTTTATAATTCCTTTTGTAAGAATTACGTTATCAAGTTTTTTGTTTAATCAGTAAAAGTCAATCCCTTCTGATGCAAAGATGCTGAAAGAACTGCAGTAACCCACCACGGAATCTCCTTTATGTGAAGCTTTAGCAAAAAGCTCTCACTTGGAAAGTAAGAGATGGAATTAATACATGACCAAATTGGAAAAAATATAAAGAAATAATTACAGAGTCATGGAATTAAATCTCTCTCAACCATTTTACAGAAGCAGAGAGAATGAACACTATTTATGCCATAGCACAGTTCAAGAGATCAGCCTTTCGATGTAATAAATAGAACGTCTAATTGAGAAATCAAGACCAGGACTTCAAAAGAGTTGAATCCTGTTTGGTGATTGATGAGAACTCTTGCTTTGGAAATTAAACTGTGATACTTGTCAGTGTAACTGGTGAGCTATGAATCAGCTACAAGAGCGGGTAAGAGCAGAGGAATCTGTTTTACACTCCTAACCAACAACTAACTGGCCAGCACTGAGTGATTCAAACAACGGGCTTTTTAAAAGGACAGTTCCAGGCTTTTTAAAAGAACAGTCCCCACTGCCATCCTGCTGCCCAGAGCAGAACATATTTATCAGCACCTATTAATTGACTTGGAGCTGGTTTCTTGTCTTGAAGCCTTCTAAAGCTTTTCACGGGTATTAATTTTTACATTGCTCTGCCCAGTGCTTTCATTGCTCTCTTTAGTTCTTTCCCTTGATGCTGCTGGTTTCATGCTGGTCTGGATCAGTTCATGGAGATTCACAGTACAATTCCTTTTTATTTCTTCTTCTTCTGTAGCAGAAGATGAAGATATCTCCTCTTCACAAAGATCTTTTTGCTCAGTAGTAACTTTGTAGTGGCTGCAGGACATCTCAAAAGAAACTCCTGCCTTTGGTACCCACATTCTGCTGTTGTATTTTTGTACATTGCTTTAAATCTGCAAAGGTTTTATTTCCTATGGCTCATTTTCTCAATACACATTTTCTGCTTAGGGTTTTTTTTCCCAGAGTTTTGTTGTTGTTGTTGTTGTTGTTTTTCTACAGCATCATAATACACCCATTTTTAACACCAATAGTTACTTAAGCAGTCACTTCCATGCTTTCTAGTGAAGACGTTTTTTAATACACTCATGTCAGATAAAGATATTTAAAAAAACAATTTTATGCCATTTTCTACAAGCCTTTATGTTGTGGAACAATCAGGTGAAGGTACAAGCAGACTCCACGACAGGAAAAGAAATGTACAAATGGCAGGTCTGGCAGTGCACCCTATGGATTCCTTACCACGAGGACCCTCACCAAGGGATTCTTACACCTCCATACCCAGAGCATGGATCTGTGTCTCTTACAGCAGGCCTTTAATTGGTGTTTTGTGTTCTGCAGACTGAACACACATGGGTTTATTTGAAAATTCAACCAGAGTGCTTCCCATCTTTTTTTTTTTTTACCTTGTCTTAAAACTAAGGGGATTTCTTGCTTCCCCATGTTTCTGTTCTTGCCAGTTACAAAAATCTTACAAGAGAAGCTAAAATGGGTGCAAAGGCTACACCACAAAGAAATTATCATCTGAATGATTCATAGGTCTGTAAGAAGATATTAAAGACCTAAAATGTCCCTGTGAAAAGGATCTTAGGAATTATTAAAATGACACTTTTTTATAGATATATCCTACTAAATGCCTATTTAAAGCCCTAAAAGGATTCTTTTCCAAGCACATCACAATATAAAATCACTCAGACAAAATCTTTTGGACATATTTTCGCTTTAAAATGGATTTTGGTCTAGTAGTATCAGCTCAACAGGAGATGTTTCAGCATTCACAAGGACTCCAGATAAGTGCAAGATAGTCCTCGTGGTGATTTTCAGTCACTGTAATTGAGCTCAAATTAAAGTGAGTCCCAGCTGTAAATGATCACTGACTAATTTACTAAGCCATTAATCCTGTCTATGAAACTTTCACTCATGCTTGTTTTTAAGAACTAAATTAAGAGTTAAATTTCTTAAGTAGTTCAGAGGTGAAGACAACTGACATGTGGAACCCTGACTCCTTTTCCAAATATATGTTTAGTAGAGTAAACGTTATTTTATCTCTGACTGCACAGGCACTGTCGTGGCATTCAAAACTACTCACACAGATCTCTCAGCAGTAGCTGAGGAGAAAATGCTTCTACAAAACATTTTTATAGCATGTTTCAGGATTCATTGAGCTTCCAAGAATCAAAATTTGTCACCATCTTAACTCCCAGAAATACAAAACTTTTAAAATTACATAATTAAATCACATGACCAGGATTAGAGAAACTTGCCAGTCCTTATTTAACGACAATTTGTGTATTGTAGCAGTCTTTGTGTAAATTCTGAGATAGTATTCTGGATAAAAGCAAGGGGAAAAATAATTTTGAAGTGTACCTTTCTTTAAACTCTTCTGGCTTCTCAAGGTTTTTCTGATTTTTTCCCTCAATCTTTTCAGAATTATTTTGATCTTCTTTAGTCTCTTCGAACGTCTTAAAAGATAAAGAACAAATGGCATAAAAATTGACAAAACTTGAATTATTTTAGCTACATGCTGCAAAAGTTTTCTAAACCTGATGAATCAGTGCTCGGTAGTGGTTTTTGTAGCCCGGAGGTTCTGAAGAAATAAGGAGAACAAGGTTAAAAAGAGGCAATATTTTTTGTTGGAACTGTAACAACTGGAATAAACAGACATTTTGGAGCATGGGTTCTAAATGTCAGAACCTGGAGTTCCTTACATGGTCCCCTTCATAGCTATAAACAAATTCACCACATCCCTTCTTGCTGTATGTTTACACAGCACATCCCACATTAGGAACTTCAGTCTGTGGCTACGAGTGTCAAACAGGATCACAGAATATAAACAGAAAAAACCACCCGTGCAAAACACACTGCTATCAGCACAAGGCAGCAAATGGAGTCCTTGATCATCTGGTCCAGACAGGTGAAAGCACCCAGATGCAATGCTATAAACCTTTACAATATTGGGCTACTCAGGCTTAGAAGAGACCTTTTACATAGGAGTGGGTGCAAATTCTGTACTGATAAAATCCCTTTGATTTTTTGGAAGATTATCCCTTTGGAATCAGTGCTTCTCCTAGTCAGTGGAACTGTATTGATCTCCTGTCTAAAATCAGCCAGGTTTATTGCTGGGTATTATATACCCACATATGTATTTTGGGAAAAAAAAGTAAGGAAAGAAGGAATTTCCATTATTCTTATTGTAAAGCATATTTAGTTAAGCACAAACCCTTGAAAACCCAGTAGGACCTGTGAAAGCTGCACACTCAAGCCATGGGGCTCACTGAGGAGTGGCCCTGATCTATTTTCAAGTGTATTCTCCTGAGCTGACACCAAAGTCATCGTGACACGGTGCCTTAGCAGAAACTGTGGCACAAACTGAGGTCAAACAGGAAGCAAGCTTTAAGCACCTTTACATTCATGGACCCCTCTTCTCTAAGAAAACGTATGTGATGCTATAGAAACATAATTAGAAGGCTGGAATCATCCTGTTGGTGTGTGCGCTTGAAAATACATTAGTTTTCTGACATTTCAGAAAATATAATGGTGCTATGTGTGACCACATATATAAGGTGTATTTACATAAAATAAAATTAAGATACAGTTACCTTTTTTAAGTAGTCAATTTTCCTTTGTAATTCTCCTGCTTCTTTTTGCAGTTCGATGGTTTCCTGCGCAGCAGCTTCAGCAAGCTGCAACGTTTCCTGTGTTTTTTTCTTCATAGAGGCACTTCCACGTCATGGAATATATTTTACAACAATGTATTTTTTCAAGCAAGGGATGCCATCAGATCCCTGACCTCTCTGTGCCATAACACAAATGCTAGAGGTGCAGGAAGCTCTGATAAATCTACATTTCCTTGGCAAATCTTCAACTCTAACTTCAATTAAGCTTTTCCTAAATTAAGCATTTTGATGGATATGTTATTAAATGAAATTTTATTGCCTTTTCACAAAATGCTCCCATAAATTTAAACTGAATAGCTGAATTTGACTTTCAGTTTTCTCACAGAGAAATGCCAATGCTGCCACTCTAAACATAAATATATAAATAATTACTTTCTTTTCTAATAGAAGGTTGTGAAAGGTAAATATAAAACTTCTTTCCTGCCAACTGATTAAACACTAGAAATCAAGGATACATGTGTACAGCCCAATAATTTACGGATATAAAAGGAACAGCCTCTGCAAAAATAAAATTTACTTTCAGATTATTAACTAACAAATTAATTTTCTTAACAAATACAAGCTAAATTAATAGATCAGGAGCATTTATCTTGGCTTAGTGCAGATAACAAAAATCACATTATAACAGTAATGACATTAAAAACAGCACTAAAAAGAGATTAAAATTAAATTTAAAATTTTGAGAGGCTCAATCTAAAGGAATCTTAGAACATTTTAGCCCAAGAAGTTCAACGACAAACCTCTGCCCAATACATTTATGGGTTGGAAGAAGGAATAGTGGTATGTATCTAAATTCTTATTTGTTGCAGATTTTTTTTCTAAAAACGGTGTAACAAAGAGAATATATTTTATTAGCTTAAAGGAAACTGTGGAAAATTAGAGGTTTTCTGTATGGCACCTTTGATGTGCAGTGCACTGCCAAAAGGCTTTATTGCAAAAGCATTGACAATAGCAGTACCCAGAATATCCAAGCAATCATCTTCTTTCCATTTGTATTTTTCACAGCGTTTCAAAACTCTCTTTTGGATTTCTTCAACTTCTTCCTTTTTTTTGTAATACTCCTGGGCAAGAGCAGTTTCTGAATATTTTTTGCGGTGTTCCTGCAAAGTGTTTGTGCACTGGGCTATGGAATCCTCATACATTTTCCTACAAAAATACATGTCATTTATTTTTTTCACAGGAAGCAGTTGTTTATAAGGAAAAAAACCCCTATAAATTTATGGCATCAGCTCAGTTAATTTGCTGCAACGTATCATAGGAAGAAAAGTTGGATTATATTTAATATGACAATATTTGGCTTTATTTTTTTATTTTCCAGCTATATTCAAGGAAGACTATGCTGTATGTAACAAAGAATAGTCATGATGTAAAAACCAGCCAAACCTCCCTGTTCTGAAGGGAATGTAGACCATACCATATCCAAAGGCAGCCCGGCACATGACAAATGTGTTTTTCCCTGTGTAATTATCATGAAACTCACTGCAGGCCAAAGTCTCTGCTGGTGCATGTTGGCACAATTCCATCAGTTTCAGTGGAGCTGGATCAAAGTTACAGTAGAAGAGAATTTGGCCAAACCTGCATTTAGAGCAGCCTGGTGCACCACTGGACTAAGAGCTGCCTCCAAGGAGATGCTGAGTAATCTCTGTCTGACTCAGGGAAGCCTTAAACACACGCATCAGTCACACTGAAACAATAGGACTATTCACACTTAAGGTTAAGCAAACACTTCAATGTTTAAATGGCAAAGAGGCAGAATGCTCAGCTTCTTGTGGGGCTGCCCTGTAAATTAATGTTACACTAAATGTCATTTCACTGACATCACGTGAGCACATAGTTATGAATTACTGAAGTAGGTAACACCAATTAATGCAGGGAAAGCTTATGTGAACAACGGAGAGGCAAATGTAAAAATATTATTAGTACATCTATAGATTAGCAAGAAATTCCTTTATGGGAAAAACTATGATGCATAAAAGCAACTAAAGCCAGAGACCCACCTCTTAACCTGCCCCTACATTAACGACCAGCTCTCACTGCTTGCAAAGCACACAGGATTTCTCTTGAAGGAACACATTTTATCTCAAACTGATATTAATCATTTATTTGCACCATGACTGAAAGGCTACATTTGACAGCCATGGCTGCCCACTGGCTGTGCCAGGCAATGGGAGAGAGAAAAACTTATGTCCAAATTCAATATTAGAAACTTCTGCTCTCACAAAAGGAAAACAAATTCACAGGGCAAAACACAGTAAGATGGTAATTTTCAAATAAAACTACACTCCAGGCATGAGTTCCTGTTAAACTGACTGAAGTTCAATACACTTTAGGGGAAAGAAGTTGTAGGGTCAACACTGTGAATCAAACCTAGGAATTGGTATTTCCCAAACTTCACACAGAAAACGACCCCAATCTATTTGCTTTTCTACACAGGCGGTCTCAGGAATCTAAGTTTTTTGCTTAATATTTCTGTATACTGTACAAAATTTCCCAGGTGTGAAAGATGAAAATTATTAAGTTCTATTTAATTAAATAGATGTTACAACAATAACTGATCAAAAAAGGAAATTTGCTAATAAACAACTTAGAATGCTCTACAAATAAATTTAAACAATATAAATTAGTAAAATAATTTGTTGTAACAGGTACATTTCAAGCTTGTGAATATAATCCTAAAACTTCATATTCTTTTCCCAAAATCTATTTTTCACACATAATATTTATGGCCACATATACTATAGTAGTCTCAAGAAATTGTCAATATTTTTGATATTTTCTCCAAGTAATTTACATCCTCCAGTTCATGCAGATAACATAGAATATTTAGAATTCAGCACTGTTCACATTAATTAGAAAAAGTTTTAATCTAATTATAACAGGAAAAGGGCAGCACTCACAACCCCCTGAACATTATGTGGATAGCAATTTATTACTTTTTCCTTCTTCATATCACTTCCAGTTCATATAAGCATTCTTATATGTTCTTGAAACCAATAACAACAAAAAAATGTGGAACATTTTATAAACCTCCATTATAAGTGCCTAATTAAACACAAACTGATCTGCCCATCTTTTAAAAACATCTTTCCATCTAAAGCAGCATGTTCTCAGTGCCCCCAAATGCCCGACTAAAAAGAACATTCGGCTCAAAAAGTTCTAAAGACACTTATTTTTCTTCCTAATTTAAATATTTAGAATTTGCTGAATACACATCTTGCTGTTTTCATCATATCATCAAATGCTTTGGTGCAGAGAGACTATATTTGAGGCACAGTTTTGAAAAATACATGAATTAAATTTATTTTATGATTTGTAGTCATGATGTCTTATAATTAAGCTCAGGAAAACAGATCAAACACTTTCATGTTGGAATTGAAACTAGTTATCTAAAGAAGCAATTTAAAAGTAATGCTTCTTTGGCTTGTCAGCTCAAATTAGTGAAAGCCAAAATGGCTTAATCATATACTCATAGAAAGCCAATTTAGTCTTATTTTTCACCAAATTTAGAGCTCTGAACAGGAAGAAGAAAGATAAGCTACTAACTGAGTTAATTAAAGGCTCTCAGGCATGCTGTTTCTGCTGTCTTGGACAACTGGCAAAAAGAATGATTACAAAAGACTCCAAGCCAATGTTTTAAATTACCTAAATTTACGACTCTAAACTGGTATTTAGGTACCTGGAGGGGTCTGCCATGACTTTTGCACCACAGGGCCCAGCAGTCTCCACCCCCTCCCAAGCAGAGCAGTGCAGGTGAGCAGCCTCTCTAAAATGGAGATCAGTTTTACTTCGCTAAATGGAACTTTGGGGGGTTACCTTGGCACAGCACGTTTGGAACATTTCAGTGAGAATCTTCAGGGTCTGTTCTTTATTTCATTGACTGTAGGCAGCTACATTGCACAATTAATAATTTCTTTTAAATGCTGAGTGTAACTAATGAAGATGGAGGTGCCACTCACTGAATTGAATTTGCAATTAGTGCTGACTAGAAGTTTGCCCACAACTAATCTTAAAATTGTTTTAGACCAGGCTTTTCTGAGCCACTTACTCATTTTTCAGGACCTAAGACTGAATTTGCATGCTTTGTGGTTATTTTGAAGGGTATACAACAGTGTACAAAACTTGATTTGTATGTTCTGATAATCCTATGCAATTCATATTCAAAAACGAGGAAAAGCATAAAATTATCTGAATGCTTCTAACTGTTGCCTGAAAACATTAACTGTTTATTGGGCTTTTCTTGAAACAGTAGGCATTTGAACAATGTTCTGAAAAATCGTAATAAGCATTTGGGAAGCAATTGAATTTCAAGAATTCATATTTTATCATCTTTCATTGGCAACTACAAAATAATAGTAATGCAAACAAAAAATTCTTTTAATTATTCTGTCATTTATAAGTGACTATAAACTCCTGAAAATTTGCAACAATTTTTTAATGCAGACAGCACTAGTTTTGCTGATCAGTTTAGTTAGTATGACTGCTGGAAACCTCATCTCACATGATCATAGATACCTTTCATTTTCTGTAGCTTCCTCTAAAGCTTTAATTTCATTTTTCAAATATTCTTCATGCTTTTTAAGAATTGTATAGGTGGGCTTCCAGCTGCGGACAAAGCAAACAGAAAACAAAAGCATATTAGTGGTCTTTCTTAGTAAAAAAAAACATTTAGAAAAGAAGACACCTAGTTACTTTAGCTAGCTAACTAGAACAAATGGTTTATTAATTTTTTGAAAGTTAAACATAAATGGGTTTAGTACAAAAATCTTTTCCAGGCATACATTTATTTTGTTAATATTTTAAACCTGCAAATTCAAGAAAAACATATATATTTATAATTAAGAAGGTTTACAAAGCACTTTTTAAGGAATTAATGGAATGAACTTCACAAATTTTTGAGCTAATGCTAAGTAATGAGGCACCTAAATCCACATATTAGGTCCTCAACACATCACCATCATTAAATACTCCAGATATGTTGGATCTTCTTGTTGGAGACACCCACAACTTCATTCCCACCAGTATCACCAGCTCCCATCTCTATCTAAATGCAAGCAGCAGTTACGAACTCAGAATTTCGTCCATTTGCTAAGCAAGTCCTGCTCAGAAAGCATCAAAGTGATTTTCTTACAGCAGGATGCTGTAGATGGTGCTGAGAGCAGGGCGGCTTCACAGAATACCTATCACTATTGAAATAGCAGGACTTTCTCAACATCCAGGCATTAGAGATACCTCTGCCTTGGATATGGGAACACTAGAAAAACAGGCAGATAGACTTTCTGATTCGAGTGAAATTCAGATGTGATCTTTAGGAGAGACCTATTTAAAAGTTTTTGAAAAGAAAGCATCCCGTCTGGAAAAGGTATAAGACGCATGAACCATCCATCATTCCTGGCACAAATTGTTGGACACAACTGGCGATTAAAAGTGGAAATAGAAAATGTTACTCCACCATATCTACTGAAAATTCAGCAGAAAGCTGAATTTCAAAAGGGTCAGATTTTTTCAAAAGCAGAAACCAATATACTTATATAAAAATGTGCTTGCACACCAGACTCTGTAATGTTCTCTTACTCAGAAAACTCCATGACTTTCTTTGGAGGACAAAAAAACCAGAGATGTAAAATTAATTGAGATTTTATTAATCAGATTTAATTAAACCATGTCATGAGTTATATTTTTTTCTGTGGACATGGAAAAAACATGTAGTACAAGAACACTGGTTTGTTGAACACAACCAGGTATGCAGGATTGGAGCAGCTCATTCACTGGTTTGCTAAATGCATTGCTGTTTCATTGATGTCCTTGGTAGCCATCACATTTATTTGTCCTTCCTTTCATCAGCCAGAGTATAAAAAAGCTCTTTATCCACACTACTCTGAAAGCAATAAAATTAACTTACAGTTTGGCTAGTGGGACAAGACAACAACGTTTTTTCCTAACTAACAACATTCTGAGTTCATGTGGCTTTTTTTAAAATTATCTTCTTCCTATTTCCATGAAATCCCACCATTCTTGCATCCAAATTTAAAAATTGTGAGAGAAACAATAAAGTTGAAATAGGTTCCATCAGCAACATTTCTCTGTTTCTTACTGCTCTGGGATCAACATTTCCAGTTTGAATCCTTCAAGAAACTAAATATTAGCAAAACGTCAGCACTTGTCTAAAAACATATGTTTCATTTGGGCCATTTTCTGTCTTCAGGTCTTTTTTACACAGACCAATATGGATTTCTTTAGAAGACACAGTATTACCCCAATACATCTGTCCTTACACCATATTTTCTCTAGACTTGTTGAATACAAGAACTTTGTACTTTTTTCAAAGTCTTCAAATCTGCTTCAATATACTCATGATGTCTCGTAACCCAGACAAAACATTGTTTCTGTGAGAGCTCTGTTGAGCTCTATCACTGGCAATTAGTCAGCTGTGATGGTGGTTGTGATGCCAGAACAGTATCTGAATTTACAAAACCAACATTAGAATCATGTCCAGTATAGATGGAGTGTCAACTAGAATAAATTTTAGAAGTTTGGGGTGATTCTACTGTGTAAGTGCTCTAATTGTCTGGTCTTATAGCCAGGGCTTGTTTATTGCAGTTTTCAGTCTGTCGTTAAATGACATTTCCAATAATTTAAGACACAAAGTCTCCACTCTTCTGCAAGCATTGTCCTTCTATGAATACATGTATTCATTAATGAGTCACTTCTCATTTTCAGTCTCTTTACACTAATGCCATTAATTATTCTTTGTATGACTTGAGCCAAAACCGATTGAATTCAATGATTAAAATTTAGATCAGATCCTTAGTTCTACCCTTAATTTTTTACTTCTCCATTTGCATCCCTTAACAGTTTGTCATTTGCAAACAGATTTGCAGATTCAAAAAGATATCAAAGGAAGCAGTGTGGATAGTTTTATAAACTTGCATAAGTGTTCATTTTATACTGCATTGGAGTCAAGAACTTAATGTAATGGAAAAATAGAATTTTTTTTTACCAAGGTCAGATCTTTTTCCAACTCTTTTAATGGTAAAGCTACAAATCAATATTGAATGGCAATTCATTCAAATAAGCCAGCCACTATACTCACTTTATTCACTAATGATTCCATTGTTCCTTTTTCTTTCTGAGAGTTCAAAATAAACCTAGAAAGGACCTCAATACCATCTTTACTTTCCTCATTATTCTTAGAAACACCCATACTCTCCGTTCACATTATAAAAAAATTTCAAATGTATGTCATAAATATTTTAATTGAAGTACTTACCTTTAGATATAGAATAGTAAGAAAACAAAATAGAATTTGCCAACAAATCATCACTCCAGCTGCTGAGGAACTAGTCAGATTGTGGAGAAATGGAGCACTGTGATGGATTTTATCACCTGGGACAAACTCGCTGTACTGTCCAATACAGATTTGCCTTTTTAGCTACCCTTGCCAACACCTGAGGTTTTAATTTTTAAATATTACATGTCAGGAAGAAAAAACTCCTTGTAGCTAAATCGTCTCTTGAAAAGCTTCTGATTACTAAGATCCAAAAGTGATTAGCATTTAAATCCTGAACTAATTATCTGATACAAACATTTATGTAAGGAAAACTGTGAATGACAGCCCATTGCATTTATCAAAAGATTGTGTCCAGAAGACAAATTCTGCAGTCTGTAGCAAAACTGATACTAGAATCTGCCAGCAGAAGCACACACATGTGCATGTAGAGGCAGTTATGGGATGTCTTGTGTGAAAATACGTATAGAACAAAAAGTAAAAAGAAACATGTTGAGAACAAAGAATACAAAGATGTTCAATTTTAGGAAGTCTTTTTTTAACAGTGTTCTTAATATTGGTCAAATTTGACAAAACTCAGCTGCCTCCAAGTGTAGAAAAATTATGCTTCTATTACCTTATTACATGAATACTTTAGCACGCTGCGAAGATAGTACCTGTGATCTTCTGAAAACTGGGGATTTTAATAAAAAACAACCCAAAATTAAACACAGTCTGCTTTTCTATAATTCTTCCACAGGGGATGGGTAATACTGTAATTTTTATACCAAAAGATTTGCAGTTTAAAAAAACCAGGATAATATTAAACTTTTCTTTAACACCACTGCTGTCAGAACGCACCCACATATATTTTTTCTTTACTTCCTCACTGACTTCCTTAATGCCAGTCACAACTCAGAGTTCAGGATCTTTTATACTTACATATCACAGCTCTTCTTGCTGCTCTCGTTCTGCTTTTGCAAATCAGCAAGTGCCTCATTGCTGTTTTTTATATTTTCCTCCAACCGAGCAATCTGATTCTTTTTTTCTGCGATTTTTGCAGTGTACGCTGAAATTAAAAAATAAATTAAAAAGTATATCCATGCATTTTCAATAAATCCATGAAATAAAAAGTCTACATTCAGAATGATTAAAAATATCTTCCAAAAAACTTAAACTCCATAACGCCAGGTGAGTGGACAGCCTGCAATTAAGCTAAGTAACAACAAAGTGAGTTAAAACACAGGAATTTTCAGCTGTGTGGTACTTTAATTATCGTCTAATATTGTGAGACTGACATTATTTGTGCTGTTTCTGAATGCCAGTCTGTACAGAACTGAAGTAACTATGAGTGGTATTCCCCAGTTCAGTGTTCCCACTGAAACACTCCAAACCATGCACTGCTCACTCACTCTCTAGCCAGAACCAGGAAACTCTTTCAAACATTTGTATTCTTTTTCAGAAAACCAGAAAGTCAAATGTTCTGAGTGGGAAAGTTGACGACAATGAAGGAAAAATAAAAACATCACTAAAGACATTTAAGCAATTAGTGGAAAACAGAGAAAAATTAAAATGAAAAGGAATTTTACTCAATGTAGGAATGTGTAATGTATGGCAAATTAATATAGGACACAGGTTAATTAATTAAAAAGTGCATTATAATGACAAGTTCTCAATGACTATGATATTTGTGGAGATTATCAAGGCAAACCCTTAATTGTGCCTCTTCTGACAGCAGCTGATAACACTTTCTGAATGAGTGGTTAGAGGAGAATCCACGTTGTTGAACATGATCTATGTTCTCTTCACAAGTAAAAGCTGTGAGAGCTATCATGCATGCTCACCTTGCAATGCAATAAGCACAACTTGGTGAATTCTTTTTCTCTGCATTTTTTAATTCTTTTTTTTTTTACGCAATATTTCAGATTTATCAGTGCTAAATCATCCCTTGCTATCACTGCTGCCCTGAAGTACTAAATGCCAGAGTAGGTGGCCCTACAGAGAAGTCAATCACATCCTGCCCTTCTCATCTACTCAACTGGCAAGAGCATCTTTGTGATGCAAGATGGGTCTTGAGTTGTTGGAATTACTGCTCTGGAACTTTAGTTCATCCTGAAGTTTGGCTCTGGTTTTGCACTGCTTGCTATCTATTCATTTGCAACAGCATCTGTATTTATAGCAGAAAACAAACCACTTCTCACAGAGAAACATCAGTCAGTGAAAAGCAAAAAATTCTCAATGTAATTTATTATCTTGGGTTGTCCTGAATTATCCTTGGGTTATCTTCAGTCCCTTAATATTTTCAACATCTAAAGTCAGTAATTTGCCTTTACTTAGCATGAAGCATAAATATTGGACAAATGACATAACTTCATTTCTGTAAATAAACAGCTAAATGTGGCAGAATTCTGTATACCAAAATATAACATAATGCTATTAACAAAATACACACTTAACATCTCATTTAGCATTTTTTACAGATGAGCACTTCCGTGACCTGATCAACTGACCCTTTTCTTTCACAAGGAGCTGGTGGGTGAGATCCATCTCACCCAATGTTAGTGCAGGGACCTGCTTCAGAACAACACACCCATGGCTGCAGCTACACCCAGCAGAGACAAGCTGACACTTTTATAGTTTACTTTATCTAACCCACTTTAAACTGTTTCTTCAGGATAAGATAAATCATACCCTAAAAGTGCCTATTTCCCTCCACTGGTAAGAAAGGGACTGTAGCCAAATAGCCTGATGAATCTCACACCAAAAGTCCAAGGCTGAATGCTACAGCTGTTCATCTGCCAAGTAAAACTCACACAGAGACAAAATTACATCAGTGTTACTATTTTTCGCTAAGTTTTTGAAAGACTTAACCCAAACGGCTAAAAGCCTGAGTGTTGGCTGTGTGTTTACACATATTTAGGTATCTCTGAACTGAACACAAAAGCAGCTATGCCATGTTACTACACAGCCTTTGGATTTTCCCTAAGAGCATGCTCATTTACCCTAAGCCTACATAAATGTTAAGAAAAGCCTCATCTCTAAGGTTCAATTGTGCGACTGGAGAGTTAAATCCAGAATCCAAGGTGTGCCAGATTTAGTGTTACAGATGTTTTCAGGTTTAAGATGCTCCAATTTAATTGTGATAATCTTCTTAATGAATAAGTACTTGCTTGGACATATCAGTGAAGATTATTAGAAATGTTATAATCAAAAAGAACACCAATTAGACCAGAATTTTCTCTTTTTTTTTTCTTTTTTTTCGTGAAAGTTATGTGCTTGAATATCTACCTATGAAGTACCAGTGGTGATCACAGATGTTCTCAGATTGTTTGTAGTAGAGAAACTATTCTTCAGACATTCTCATGAGTGATTCTACATAGTAGTATGGTTAAAAAAATCAGTCCAGACATAAGTCCATAATATTGTGTTGTCTATAAGCCCTGGGGGAGAACAAATTTGATGCAGAGTAAGACTTTCTCTTTGGGTTTGCTGTTTAGAATTTCAAATAAAGTAACCAGCTGCTTGATTGCAAAAAAAGAAGAACCAGGCTTGAGTACGTAGTAGCAACTGAGAGAACTTTCATTATTTTAAGAAAACAGAAAGAGAGAAGAAGCAGTGAGGCAGAGGTCCAAATCTGGAAAGAACAAAAAACATGAAGAAAGAAAGGGAGGCAAGTGGCAGATGTATTGAGCAAGCACAGCTGAATCAAAGGGCTGCCAGTGACTGTGAGGAGCTGCAGAGTCAGAGCAGGAAATGGCGCAGCATGAAACTGGCTGTCCATGAGGCAGCTGAACAGCCTCAGCTAAAAGTCATGAGCAAAAGCAAAGTCTGCTGGGGAGAATGAGCAAGTATTGATGGCTAAAGATGAGGCGGGGTGAGAGCAGGACACGAGACAGCTTCCACTGTTTATCCTGCTTCCGCCCCCGAGACACAGAACATGTCCCAGGATTAATGAAAAAAAATCAGTGTTCAGCATCCAATAAAATGATAATTTATCACTACTCACAATTTATCTGATGATCCACATGTTCCTTAGTATAGCGAGTTTTTTCTACCTGGAAAGCTTCAGAAGAAAATTAACCCTTTGTTATATGCATATATATGAGTGGAGCTGTGAAACCAACATATGCTGTGCAGCATTAATTGCACAAACTCTGATTAAGTATTTTAGCAGAATATCTAAAGAGTAATTTTACTATTAAATAGCTGTTAGTACCCCTCTCCACAACCTCCCAGCTAACAAAACATTATGTAGGGAAAGAACAAAAGCTTAATTATTATATGCTTATTTGAGGTTAATATAACTGTTTAAAGCAGAAAATATCACTGTATGAAGTGGATAAACAATTGTTAATAAAAAATGTATGATATAATGACCTACCAAGCTTGACCAGAATTTCCTCCAAGTTGATCCAAACCTTGTCACTCATTGTTTAAACTACAAAAGTAAAATGCAATTACAGGATTTACACAGTCAAAAGCTTTGTTGATACAATAAACGAGTCAAAGTTGCAAGACAAAGCCACACATTTTAACATAAAAGGGAGAGAAGTAGTTTTAACTGCATTTGAATTGCTACCTAAACCACTTCAGTGGAACCAAATTTCTCACTAATGGTGGTAAGGGACTTGTAGGAGTCTAAACGACAGTTCGGGAAAAAAGGAGATTTACAATTTAGGTAAAGCGTTGCTCCTGGAGCAGTTCTGTTTGAGAGGCTTAATGTTCTCAGAAGGCATGAAGAATGCAAGGAGAGATAGATGCTTGTGTACAAAATGCATAGCCTGCGCTCCAGTTGGTGACTAAGCCTGTGGACTGCAGTACTGCTGATGGAAAAGCTCCTTGAGCATCCTGCACACTCCTCCCGTACAACCACCAAGTCCATTTAAATCCAAGGTGTATAAATGCTAAGTGTGATTAAAGACACAATTCTCACAAAATGGAAAACGGATTGTTATAAATTCTTTCTTCTGTTTGTATCGTGCTGCTCTGTGCAGAAATTCAGTTACGGGTTTTTAAAGAGACGGGGGATGATGCAGATCTCTAAAAGGGATGCAAACACCGTTCATCACAACGCTCTGGACACCGCTCGTTAGCTCAGGTGCATTAACAGTGAGCGAAGATGTCTGGACTTTAACTGTCCCACAGTGGCTTCCCCATCCCACTGCGGGAGAAGCAAAGCCACGACAAAGTGGTGATGAGGACGAGATCCTAATCCAGGATAAAGTGGAATAGAAAACAACTGCAGAATTTAACTAAAGTGGCATTAAGGCTACATCCTGCAGCACTGAGGCTGCGGGAGCAGGAGGGGGCGGAGGCAGCCTTTAAAACGCTGGGTGTTTGACAGAAATGAATTTGTCTAATCATTAAGGGAGGATCAGAACACCTAATCCAAGTGACTGGATTAGCACAGGCTGTGATAAAAACTCCCAGAAAGATACAATAGTTTTACCAAATGTATTTAAAAGATTGAAATCCTAGTTCCTAGAGCCTGGAAACGCTTAAGATAGTAAATAAAAAATCTTCTGAAAATACTAAGAAAAATACTAGGAAATACTACCTCAAGCCACAGATCAAGGCAGAATATTTTTGCTTTCACCTCATGTGAAAGAAAATCCAAAGTAATTCCTTCTGATTTAAAAAAAAAATCGTTTGGAGCATGTATTAAAAAGCGGTTCTCTAGAAAGAGTTTAACAGTGTTTATTAGCTGGTTTTCTGAAACTTCCCATAAAAACTGCAATATACTGGGGCAAATACATTTTATTTATTGTTTTATAAACTGCAACACAAAGTTCATCAATAGAGCAGACTGTAGCTGTATATTGTTAAGATAGAGACTATTATATTATCACATAAAAAATACAAATAATTTTACCTTTTGAATATTTTTGTAGAAGAGTACTAATGCTTTTGTAAAGAGAACTAAAGTGTTATATTTTTTTACTGTAGTTTTACAATAAAACTTACGAAAAGGGTAAAGTTGCAGAAAATAGTGCTTCTGAAACCATGCATATGTAAAATACTTGTTATTCTGGTATTGTTAAAATGAAGCAGTGTAACTGCAAATGTCAAATGCTGTTCTGTGACGTAAATTAAGAGGATACAGATGTCACTAGTAGAAAGGGCTGAGAGATTCAATGGCACTGATAATATATACAGCGTTTGCAGATTTTTAAAACAGTAGGTAACCCCAGCCTGCAGTAAACTTTGGACATCTGATGTCTTCCAGGATATGACTGTAGCAAAGACTGATTCTTGGACATACTGCAGAAAAGTAGCATCAAACCATTAGCCAACTCAGGATGACAAATTCAAAGGAAATTCTCCTATGAGACTGACATTTTTGTTAAAGATAAATATGAAACACACGCGACTGGGTAAATCTGCTTCAGACTGCATCTATTCTTTCTAATGGGGCTATTCAGAATGCTGCCAGGAGAAAAGTATTATTACGCATTTTGCATTTTTGCACGACATTAATGTAATTATACGGAATTCAATCACGGCAATAAAGTTTCATATGTTAGAAGATTGTATTGGGTGCAGAACCCACAAGCAAACTGCCAGATGTGGTCTCAAGCCATTTTAGCACTAACATTAATAACGTCACTTCTCCATAACCCATCTGAAAACAGCCAGGTTCTTCATTAAAAGGTGGAAAATACCCATAACCTGTGAGGTAAATATCTTCCTTAAAATCCACGTCTCGATTCTACCAGTTGTAGCCTGTGAAACAGTACTAATTCCAGTTGGCTCTATATGAATAATTTTTATTTTAGAGAGGCTCTTTTGAGAGCAAACCTGTGCTCCTCCAGTGCTATTCATTACAGTTCATGACTGTAAAGACTGAATCTTCTTGAAATTTAGAAGAGCTTACATTTCGTGACTTTTTATCTCTGTTGATAAAATTAAAATGTGCCTCTCATCGTGTTGTTTATGCTCCTCTACCCTTTTTTTACCACACCGTTTTAGGAAACCCGTGAGGAGACCTGAAGCCCGTGAGGAGACTTGAACCAAGCACCCACTGGACTGCCACACTTTACTTAGCCCGGCACATACCAAACAAAAGGGTTTTGCTGCAGATTACTCCCTAAAGTCCTGGGATTCAAAACTTAAAACTATTTTTGTCAAAAGAGAAAAAACTGGGGGGAAACCCCCATCCTGTGGGACACCACAGGGGCTGCGGAGGAGCGCCACAAAATGGCGGCGTGAGAAACAGGGGGCGAGTCCCTCAGGGCGGAGAGCGGGGTCGGGGCGCTCAGGGGACCCTCTGCCTTTGGGGGCCATCAGCACCAGGAAAGCGACCAGAACGCGGCGGTCCCGCATCGTCTCGGGCGCTGCCAGAAGGGAAAGGGCGAGGAGCCATCCAGAGACCCACCCGAGGACGCCAGGCAACGGGCCCAGAGTCCCGCTCACGCCCGGACGCTGCCCCTCAGCGCCGGCAACGCCCCGCGGGGCAGCCCTCAGTCCCGGGGCACCTCAGCCCCGCCGAAGGGTGCGGAGACGGCGGCAGGTGCCACCTGCCCGCTGCGCTCCGTGCCGGGGGTGGTGGGAGCCGGGGTGGCCGGGCAAGCCCGGAGCAGGTTCAGCGGCCGGGAGAAGGGGCTGAGCCCGTTCACCCAGCGGAACCGCAGCGCCCGGCCGGGCGGGCTCATCGCCAGGGGCCGCGACGCGACGCTCCCTCAGGGACACATCGGCGGGGCGCGTGTGCCCCACAAGCCACCCGTTTGCCTGAACTGTGGGACTTATGAGGGGAAGAGCCACATTTCTGAGGGCTTCGGGCGAAAAGCGATGAGGATGCTCCATCTACCGGGGGCAGCGCGCAGGCGGGCAGTGGCCGGGAGGGGAGAGGAGGCAGCGCCGCTAGAACGGGACATGGCCTGGAAACCTACTGCGGGTTAATTACACACATGCACGCTCCGCGATGTGACACAAAAATAAGAAGCTGCAGAGTGTAATGTGCTTATCCAACCCTCCAGGTCCCACTCGTGTTGCTAACCCAAATGGTGGAAATCAGCCTAAATCCTCCTTCCCTCAATCCCTCACAGGCCCGGCCCTCAGATAGTTTTAAAAGGTTTTAGAATATCTCCCTTCTCATCCCGGAGCACTGCTTCATATTAAGGATGCTGCGGAATGCCGCTGCTCACCTCAACACAAATTGTGCTCACAAAATTGTGTGCGTTTGTTTGTTTGTTTATGGAAGTGCAGCACTGCAAGGCAAAAATGCACAGCCCTGGCATGCAAGAAACTATAAAATGATGCTTCCCTCCACACTTGGTTGTTTTTTCCTCCCTATTGAGATTACTGAGGCAGAGGATGGATTTAATATTATCAATAAGCAAAGGAAAATAAGTTGGGGGGTAGGATATAAGCTGTAGGGGGAAAAAACCATCAGCTGATAAAAGAAGAAAGGATAGAGAAATAGCAACAGGACTGAAGAGAGACACACAGAAAACTCTCTCTTCCAGCTGCAGCCCAGGTGTCAGACAGATGCAATGCTGCTTTCAGAGCAGTCAATTCATCCAACAAGAAATACAGCTGCAAAGGGAAATAGCTGACCTACCTGGCTTCAGGTCAAATGTGAGGAAGGGAAATAAAAAAGAGAGGGATATGGAAAGAGGCGTGTTCTTTTGGAAGCCGTATGTCTGTGGCCTCTGCCCTGTGCACCCCACTGGTGGTGAGGCTCTGTCCTTTCCAGGAACATCTCCCACCTATCTCCCTGCCTGTCCCGGAGGGTGAGAGCCGCCTCCTTGCCCTGCTCCCTAGGGACACTCGAATTCCTAAATGCCCCTGGGGCTCTGCCACTCCGTCTTCCCAAAACATTAAATATTTTCCCAAGGAGAAATAGCTTCAAAGCTTTATCCTGCCTTAAGCAATTCCTTAAAGATCTTCTAAATTTCTCGAAATGGGAATTTAACAGCAGAGTAGCAGGTAACTTCAATGATGCTCATTAACACCTCCCCGCGACCCGGTAATTTAAGTAGCGGTGCCAAGGGAGGTTGAGGTTCCCACAGATCCAAGGACCCCAGTTCACCCGGAAGGTGGGCAGTCAGTTCAACAGGCTTTGGGTAAAGCCGGCAGGGACTTCCCAGTTAATTCCCCCTACGGCCTGTCCCCACCGGGGCTTGGCAGGGCCCGGGAGCTCCTTTACCCATCTATTTATTATAAGGACTCCCAACACGAGGTTATCACTCTGCACCCACCGAAAAACGCCTTCTGAAGCTGCAGAAAGGGGAATTTTGTATCCTGCTGGTTCTGCTTTGTTTATTTTCTCTTGCTTCCCAACAGAATCCCTCTAAAAAACCCCAACTCCAAAGCCGTTAAAAACCACGTTCATTACCAATGGCAAGCAGGAAGGGCTCTTTCATATTATCATACCTAATCAATGATGAATCGGTTGCATTACTCTGAAAAGAGACGTGGTCAAGTCAGGGCTCAGAAAAGGCTCCCAAACCCTCTCCCCACTGCTGGCAGACCCCCAAGCCCATCATCTTGCTAGTGGAGGACCATGGTGCTGCCTCTTGTTGAGCCCCATGCCACTCTCCTGTGTTCTGGCAGCTCCCCCCAGCCCTGATTGCCAGCTCCTCGAGCTGATGGAGACGGAAAAGAAACCCAGGACCTTCCCTGCAGAGAGGACAGGGCACCCTGTTCCCCTAGCAGTATTTGTGATTGAGTTTGGGATGATCTCTGGAGACATCTGGCCAAATAACCCCAGAAGAAAGCAGGGAGGTGTCACTGCCTGATTTATTGGGAAAAGGGATGGAAGGTTCCTGTCCTCATGAAGCTGGTCTGGGATAAACTTGCTCCTTGAAGCAGCGCTGTAATGCTGGAGCCCAGACAGATGCTCACCTTCAGCCATGGCCCCAGTCCTGCTTCCAAGGCTGGGGTGGTGCCTGACTCCCGCGTGGTACCCAAAGCTGTGGAGGAGCTCCCTCACAAGAAAAGATGGAGCCCAATTCCTGAGCAGCCTTCAACCACAGTGAGTCACCTCCAGGAAGGGCTGGAGCCCAGCTCAGTGCCAGCACGCAGGCCAGCTGGGACACAGGATTTCTCCTGGACTTAGCCCCAGAAATATTCAGACACCTCAGGGTATCTGACTGTGGCTCTTCACCTCCCCCAAACTCATGAATTGTTCCTGCTTTCTGCTAAATAAGTGTTTTTGTGACAACTCTCGTCCCCATCCTAGGAGAAGTTGTAATATTTAAAGGACTTGAATGTGAAAAGAGAGGAGAGAGGAGAGGAGAGGAGAGGAGAGGAGAGGAGAAAACCATGATCAATTGAAACATTTTCTATTTATTTGAATACTTTGGGATTTTGTTGTTTTTGTTGAAATTTTCAGTGAAAATCCTGATGGAAGCAGATTGAATATTGTACAGGAATACAACCTCATTGTAGGAGATTTGGTAGTATATGTATTTACCTGCAGGTGAAGGCAGCAGCCAAACAAATCCCAAAGGATTTGAGCCTTTAAAACCAGGTTCATAGCTACAGCCTAAAGAAAATTAAAGATAAGTCTTGGGCAGTAGATCCTTTCTGTCTGCAGCCATGGCCTTGACCAGGGCCCTGTACGAGGAACGTCTTTCCTTACCAATCTCAAAATAATTTAGATTTTTTGAGTTTTCAGTGCGTCTTTGTTTTAACATCAGATATACCAGCCATGGCCTGATACTTCGTTTGACAAGTAACTTAATTAATACACCAAAGGACAAAGATTTAATGAATATACGGTGTGAGAGTAGAAGGTGGGTGAACATCTCTCCCTGTCCAACAGAATTTTAGGGACTTCAGTGCTTTCAACAGATATCAGGAGCTTAAGTGAGGATCCAACCTGCCCACTCTCTCTAATATTAAGCAGATTACAGCTTCAAATGTAACTTCATTTTTAGGAAGAAATGGAACAATTGATAGCTGTTATTTCAACAGTTATGGCACTCTTAAAAATAATAAGGCAAGCAAGTGAAACACAAGTAGTTTCCCTACCGAGCATCCCCCACGACAGCATCCTGAGCTTGAGGTCCTCCCTCCATCAAAGCTCCCGGATGGCTCGGTGGGAAACGCTCCCTAAAACCCTGTCCCCGCTCCCCGAGGGGAGCTGACATTTCCAGTAACCTTTTCTATCCGCGACAGCGGGCACTGTCCTCGGGCTGAGCATCCCCCCTCCTGCTCCGAGGGAGCAGGGCAAGAGCCAGCCGTGGGAGGACAGGGAACCTCCCCGCTTCCCAGTGCCAGCTCCAGCCCCGCCCGTCTCGCAGCGCTCCATGGCACCAGGCCGGGTCCTGCCGGGACCCATCCACGGCCGGAAAATCCCGGCTGGTTTCCCAGATAGCCGCCCGAGGGACTACCTGCGCTCCGGTTTTCCCGGTTAGCATCCCTTAATGAACTCCTACATCTCTGACAATCCTACCGAGACTTTAAAGTGAGGCTTCTCCTTCTCGAGGGTATTTTTTAATACACTACTTGACGCAAATCAAGTGCTTTAAAAATGTATTCGCACCTCTGCTGCGTTTGGAAGCTCCGTCTAGATAAATAATCCCCAGCAATTGAGATTCTAGGACCCAGGATAGCTGAGAAATCCTGATACGAAGGTGTATAGATATGTTGCTCAGTGTATTTTTGCTTTAAGGCTCTGAGGAGAGGGGAATATGTCCTGTCCTGAGGCCAGAACACCGTGTCCGTGCAGGCCGTCGAGATGCTACAGATGCCTGGTCATATTTTAGATAAATATTTTTTCACGTACAATTTTGTTTCTTGTTCTCCAGTGGGTTCGTCTCTGCAGTGTTAACTCCTCATGCTACCTGTAGCAAGGGTCAAAGCTGCCACCTAAATAAAAGTAGTTATCATTGCCGGCTATTGACGTCAGGAGTAGGGTTTCTATTGTATGGGGGGAAGCAGGGGAAAAGAAGAACATGGAGGGAAAGGGTGAAACGTAGCGGGCACGGCCAAGTGCACCCCCAGACCCGCCCGCAGCTCTAATAAGACACGGGGGCTGAGCCAGGAGCTTGGGCACCGCAGGAATCTCGGCTTTCCCGGATGGGGCACCGCGTCCCACGGGGATGGGGTCGCTCCTGGGGTCTCTGCGATCGCTGCGGGTCGCGCTCCGGAGGCAAAGCCCGGCCCGGCTCGGTCCGGCGGTAGAGCTCTTGTGGAGCGGCGGGGCAACGGCGAACCTGCCGGGGTCCCGGCCGTGGATAAAATTCCCTGAGGGCTGGGAAGGGGATGGATGGGCCCTCTTGAGGCTGATCTCTCTCGGCCCTGGTAGCTCAAAGCAAGGAGCCCAAATAACCTTCCCCAAACAGGGACACCGGACTGTGCCACTTCCCCAAAACAGAACCCATCGTTCCCAGGTGGAGAGGGTGCAAAACTGCTGGGGCTGGGCTGGTTTCCTGCCTTGGGTCACCCTTGAAATGGTTAACACAAGGTTCCTGGGTCCATTTCGGTGTCTCTTTTCTTTCTCTTCCTCTCCCCTCGCAGCAGTGCTGCCAGCATCGCCCCATCCGGGCCGGTTTCTGGGGAACAAAGGCTGGGGACCTGGGGGACAGCCCCTCGCCCCTGCGAGCTGCTCTTAATGAGGATTCATTTCTTTAGCCTACAGTCCTTGCTTTCATTATGAAGCCTGTCTCGCTCTGTTTATGGTCATTAGGCTGCAGCCCAGAAACTCCCTGGCCAGATCCTGTGCATTATTTTTAAAAATAGAAAAAAAAAAANCTTCAGTAATATTAGTAATCATCTTCATCATCACCATCATCATCTGGCCGTTTTAAATTAGCTACCCATAAATACAGGCTTTCTGCCCTTCCACGTCTCTCCCAGCAGAGGTTTTTCTCCATCAGCCCCGTCCCGGGACGCTGCCGGGGCTCGGCGGGGGGGGCTGGGGGGGGGCGGGGCGGCTTCTGCCCGCGGGGGCGCGCCCGGAGCCGCCGAGGTCGCCGCCTTCTCACCCGCTCGCTGGGGAAGCCCGATGCTCATACCGAGGAGGTCTGGAGGCTTTTTAAACTCCTGCCCGAAAAGGTTATTCGGGATCTTTCGCTGAGTTGGTCACATTATTGTATTTCCCTAACGGAGAAGACAGTGGTGGGATGGAAGGCTGGAAGAAGACTCTCGGCAATATTTATAGATTATATTTTCCTCTTCTCTAATTTTTTCTCCCCCTTTTTTTTCCCCCCTGAGCAGATCGGCAAACCAAACCTGGGTGAAGGTGAAGCCGAAAAGTCTCCCCTTTTAATTTTTTAGGTTTCTATGGAGTGTCTCTGAACTAGTGAGTTTTGTGTGCGCTTTTATGTCTCCCCAGCTCTGTCGGGTTTTATGAAAATGAGCAGTATTGAAAGCTTTTCCATCCCGCTAGCTGTGAGCCTCACATAAATGATGTAAATGGCTCGAAGGGTTTTTTTCAAGTGAACTGTGTAGATCTGTGAAAATAATATCAGGGTTTTCCGTCAGAATGAGCTTAGCACTGTACTGAGGCGTACCATAATCTGACCCGACACCTCCGACCATCTGCGCTATCTATCTGCCTTCTGATTTACCAAATCTTCACAAGCAAAAGACAAATTGTACTTGATACTAAAGAAAAGACGGCGAGCCTCGGTTCGGCTCCATTTCTGTGGAGAAATGATTGGAGAAAATGTAAATCTGTTTAATTTCGGTCTACAGGCAACTAGCAAAGGAGCTTTCTTAAAGAAGGAAAGAAAGGAAAACAAAAACAATAGGAAAAAAAGAATAAGGGGGGAAAGAGACAATAACAAGATATCAAATTAAGAAGGGATTTTTTTGACAAGCATTCTAGAAAAAAATACATTGCAAAGAGCAGAGGGGAGAACATATTGAGCTTAATTCAAAATATATGCTGCCTTTCCGAGCATTGTCCCTAATATTCCCGGGAAGAAATTGCCACTGAGCAGCTATATGTAGAATAAAGAGTGGCTTCTTGATTATCTTGCCGCTCTCTACGGAAAATAAATCGTATCCTCGCGGCTCAGAAAGTGATTTCATCCCACCCCGAGACGTCTGGAGTTGGTCCCGCTCCTCTGAAGGGGCGGCCGGGGCTCACCTCGCACCCAGCCCCGCAGTCGCTCTCTCAGGGCACCGAGGGGGGAAAAAGCCCAGGGGGAATGATTACTACCAGATGATCAATATTTCAAAAGATTCCCGAAATCTGCTGTAAGTCGCTTTCCTGACCTACAAATGACTTCTCACTCCTCGCGACTATTCTCGGCGTCTATTCAGGACCATTCAGCCGAAAACAATAAGGGTTTAAATGTTAAAAAAAGAAAAAAAGGCTTTGGTTGAACGGGGAAGGGCGCTGGGCTCCTTGCAGATAATTCTTCGTCTTAATAGAGATGGGAAGTCACCTACACCGTGAAAGAGGAGAGTTTTTCCCTAAATCTCGGTTGTTCCTGCGGTCCTCCGCTGCATCCATTGTCAGTGACACTCCCAGCATCACTGACACTGTTACGCAGCCGGATTTTTTATC
>VZTH01018677.1:74900-115587 GCA_013397815.1 Aleadryas rufinucha
GCCCTTATCCCGCAAGATTGTTTCATGTTGAAAAGACGCTGTTCTTTTGGTTGGATTTTGCTTTACTTTAAAGGGGTTTTTTATATATATATATAATGTTTATTTACTTATTTAAGGGATTGCTATGGTAGATTTTTTCTATTATTATTATTAATTATTATTATTTTTGGCTTGTTCTCTATGTGCACAGGTGACTTGTAGAGCATGTGCAGGACGAAACTGTATGAAGCAGCCTAAAACCATAATAAAATATTTGGTGAACGACCCTCGCTTCTGCTTTGAAATGACGGTGTCGGTCTCAAGTCCGCCAGTGTACGCAGAGCAGATCTCCGAGGCCACGGGTATTTCAGCAGCAGCTCGGCAGGAACCGAACTAGCCGGTCCCGGGACCGGGGGTGAGGTCTTTGCCAGGCAGGGAGTCGGGAGGAGCCGGGATGAGGCGAAAGGAACGGGAACGGGGCTGGCGGGAGATGCGGGTGCCCGAGGAAGAGAAGGAGGCGGCATCGCTGCAGCTTCTTCTCTCTCAAGGGCTGAAGCTTTTGGGATTATCGGAGGCGAATTTTCTGAGAGGGACGAGGGGAAAAAAAAAAGAAAAAATTATTATTATGGCGAGAAGTGGTCGGGGCACAGCCCAGCCGGGGAAACTAAGCTTCCTCCCTCATCTGGCAAAGGCAAGGAGAAGATGGGGAATTAACAGTTCTCCATGACAGTGAAAAGCCATAACGGGGGCAAAATTACCCCACATCGCGACCCCTGCGATGTGCCAGGGGCTGTCCCCACCATCCGCCTCCCTCGCTTTGTTTTGCGGCGGTTTTGCTGGAGGAGACCAAACGCCAGGTCCAAGGAGCGTGCTAAGCTTTTTTCCCCAGCAGAAGGATTTCATATTATACAATTTGACATTGATCTTTAAATCTCCTGAGCTGTGCTTTTTTTGTCTTCTCGGTCTCATCGCGTTTACTTCTCTGTCCTCAGAGAGATGCCTCTCCGGTAAGCTGATTGCTCGGCTCGTTTTATTTAGCAGCCGAAGCCTGGCACCGGGGGAAGCCGGGCAGCGCTGGGAGCGGGAGATGCCCCGGCTCCCGCTCGGCTCCGGCTGCCTGCAAGGGCAGCGGCCGGGGGGGCACAGGGGCATTTCAGCTCCCTGATAGTTTAATTCAGTCCTGCTGCCTTTTATCGGGACGTATATTGCCGTCTCGGCAGTGACTTTTCCCCCTCTCTCTAAGTTTGAATTTAAAACCTGGATTCAAAGCGTTTACACCGCCGATGCCTAAATCTGCGTTCCGTCCCCAAATGCATGTGCCTTGGTTTTCCTTGCAGACTGTTCCAGGGATGGGCCAGGTAGCAGGAATTTTTTAGCTGTTTTTTTCAAGTCAATTTACAGGCAGCTCTCTCCCTGGTGGGGTGTAACGGGCAAATAATCTGCATTTTAGGAGTGCGGAAGGGTCGGATCGCAGGGCGGGGAGCGGGGGCAGAGTCCGGGTCTCTACCTGCCTTTGGGGTACCCACCTGCGGGAGGGTCCGGACCGCACTTCGGACCCCAAACCCTGAGGTTTGTTGCCTCCTGAACCCCACCGGATTTAAGCCGTGCAGGAAGAGCCCGGCTTTGCTGCTTAAGCGTCAAACCAAGCTGGCGTTTAACCTTGGGTTTGGCGTTGGCTGATGGGCAGCGCTTCCCACCCACGAGGTTGTTTTGGGAGCAAAAGCCGTGTTCGCCCTCAAAACGGAATCTGCTGAAACACATCGCGTTCTTTCTTTATTTCTTTTCTTCCCCGGGAATCGGTGAATCGGATTCAATTTCGCCGTCGGCTTCTGCGGCCAGAGTAGCAGCGCTTATTGCGGGGAATTAAAGCTTTCGGAAAGATATAAAGAGAGCGGAGAGCACATGCGGTCAGCGTCTGGTAACGTGGGATTTCTTTCCAACTAAAAAAACACCTGGAATTTGGATAATAGGCAGCGGGTTAATATTGTCTCTTTCGACAAAGGGTTTGAGTGTCATGAAGGATGGGGGATCTCCTCGAGTGGGCAGTGAAGGGACCCTCCCGCGGATGCTGGCGGCGAGAGCACAAACCAAGCACTTCCGAAAGAGTGGCCGGGGCGGGGAAAGGAGCACGGAGCTCCCATGGGAAGAGCAGCCCCGCTGCCCGGCCTTGCTTGCTGTGGGAGAACGGGAGAACCGAGCGTCTCCCAGCTCCGCTTCTTCCCCGCCGGAGCTCCGCAGGGGCCGGGGCCGTGGGGCTGCGCCGGCGCCTTTGGTTCGACCAATAAGACCCAAAATAAAAAAACCCCGGTTTCCCCACCCCGTCCCCCAGTTTGTTTTTTTTTTCTTTCTGCCCTTTCCCTTCCCTTATTGAAAGTCAATGCCCTTCCCCTGGCATTTTCAGCATTTTTTTTTACCCTAAAGATCAGCCCAAGCCGTGGCCCTCCCTAGCCTCTGGGGTTTTTATTAATAATAATAATTATAAACCGGTAAGAGTGAAGGAACTTGTATTTACATTAAACAGAACGCTCCGAAAGGGTCACTAAAAAGTCTGCCTTGACCCCTCTCTCTCCGGTTTAACAAAGAAGGAAAATATTGTATCAAAAGTGAAGTGAATGGGGAAGGCGGAGAAGAGAAACAGCTTTTCCTCTCTTCAGCTGGGAAGGGGGGAGAAATGTTTGAATATTTCCGTTTCTTTTGAGAAGCGGGGCAGCCCCGGGCAGGGCTGAATGGGAAAGTCTTGTAAGCGGGCTGGGAGGCTGTCAAACTGCTCAGAGTAATCACTGCTAATGAAGGGGTCTCCAGCCCTCCCTGGGACAAAGGATGCTTACGAGTGCTCGCCGGGGCTGAATACCTAATAAGTTTGCAAGGGGGAAAAATGAGTGAGCTGTCCGTAAATTGATTTTGCAAGAGAAAAAAAAAAAAAAAAAGAAAAGAAAAAAAAGAAACAAATCCAGAAAAAACTCCTTGCAACAACAACAAAAAAAAGGAAAAAGCAAAAGGCTTGCAGGTTGGGGAGAGAGCCTGGCCGCGGTGCAGCTGGGGACAGAAGGCCCACTTATCCAGGCAGCATTGTCCCAGCCCCACACTGCAGAGGAGGACTGCTGCTGCTTGCAATGGAAACTGGGGTGGAGGGAGGGCTGGGGGATGCAAGAGCCTTGGAAAAGCCACGCCGGCCTGTCCAGGCTGGGGGCACTGCCCCAGCTGCTGCCTGGCCCATGCGGGTGCTCCCTGCATGCCCATCCTCCTGCTCCAGTTTGCACAAGCCTTGAAGATCGTTCATCCCATCCCCATCCCACAGCCCAGTCCCACAAAAGGGACTGTCCCCTATTTGTTCTGCCACTGCCTTTTGCCCGTTGTCTAACCAAGGTGTTTCCTTTGCAGATCAGAAAAAGGGGGGTGTCTGGAAGTCTATCAAATATTGCACTGCCAGCAGCACTTCTCTTGGCTGGAAGGGCTCCTGTACCAAGCGTCAGCTTTGGCTTGCTGGCCTGGAGCTGGGTGCTGGGAGATGTAGGAAGGGGCTGGCTTTGGGGGGAAGCACCCCTATGTGACAAGAAGAGCTTGTGTGTGTCACAGCTGTGGGAAGCAGGAGAGTGAGCTGTGTTTTGGACGTTTCATGCATCCAATTAAAGGCTTGGGAGGATCAGACTCTCTCAGTTCCAGTTACCCCTGGCCGCTGCTGGGGTAATACCATGAGAGAGAGCATAATACTCCCCAGCCACGTCTGCCCCCGCCTCTCAGCAATGCCGGGCACCGGCTTGTCCATGTTTCTGTTACTTCTTTCTTCTCCAGGAGAAGATCCACGTGTTTGCTGGAGAGGAGGATGGAGGCATCGGAGGCCAAAGGGAAAGGGCACTGTGGTGTGCAGAAGCTGCCAGACTTTGACTTGTCCTTTCCCTTGTCCCTTCCCCAAGGTTATCCTGCAGCCCCAGAACCCCAAAGGAGCCTGAACCCTGGGCTGACCTTGGTGTGCCCCCACGAGGGGGACCCCAGGGGTGAGACCTAGCTGGGAATCCAGGGAAGAAACATTTCATCTTAGATCTTCCGAGGCTTACAGCACTTTGCACTCTATCAGCATTTATTCTTGGCACCAGCGTGACAGAAAAAGCCCATGGATTTATGTTCCCTTCTGTCAGGACTAGCTGCAAGACCCCCAGTCAAAGGCCAGGAAAAGGCTTCCCTTCCTTCATCACTAGCTGCATCCAGTCTAAACTCCGCCAAATTGCAGAATTTCCCTGGAAAGCTCATTTTAACCCCGCTGCCGTCTGATCTGTGACATAGGCCTCTCTGGCCCACACCTTCCCCTGCAAGAAATACAGTTTGGAAGGAAATTTCCAACTTCAAACTGTGTAAAAGCAAAGTGGGTTCACTTATTTGTCCCCTCTGCCTCTTCCCAGAAATGGGAAAAAGGCACGTTGCCACATAATCCTCCACACTTTGTTAATTTTCTTCTTACACTTAGTAGAGCTGGTGCCATTCCATCGCATTGGGGTCAGCCCAGAGCATCAGCCCTCACCACTGATTCCACTATCTCTGTCCCAGAAATCCTAAAAATGATACCAGACACCCAGTGCTCTCTCTTTACAGGCTCTTTTCTCACTGTAAGGGGTAAAACCCAGGGGACTTGTCTCGTATCTTGGGATTGTCCAACAGTGCTGAGCTAAACCCCCTTCTGTGGGTGATCCTGACACCCAGCATGGGTCGGATGAGATCCTCACCCTCCCCACTTACTGCTGAGGGAAAAGCATCTCCTTTCCAGCAATGCCCAAGGAAGGGCTTGATGGGACCTCCAGGACTTCTTCCACACCATGCAGCCAAATAAATGGTGTCAGACAAGACTTGCAGCTCACTATCCCCAAAATCTGGATTTGCAGCTCATTTTCAGGCAACCAGGACTGCCTCATCAGGAGGGTGTCCATACGGAGACCAGACTTATGGGGTGGTCTCTCTTTTCCCTAGCACACCTTCATCCAGCACTCCTGACTGGAAAACACCTGGCAGGCTTTTATCTCTTCATTGCCACAGTACGTGCCATGGAGCAGGAAGACGCTCTGCCATGTCTGCACTCTTAAATGACCTGTCCTGACACTGCTGCCTGCTGGTGGGGGCACTGCTCCGTGATTTTCAGCTCCCTCACCCTCCCAATAATGTGTCTGTGTTCATGGGAAAGACTCTACATGCCATGCTAGCTATTGAGCTCTTCCCTAGGGATCGTGTGAGACAGCTCTGCCTGGTCTGAGGCACACCCGAGCCAGGGACTCTTCTAACGTTTTAATAGGATAAGTGATGAACCTCAGTGCCCTCATATGCTTTAATGTACAGATACAGCCAGACTAAATCACTTGAGACATCTCAAACAGCCTAAAGGGTTTAGACACATCTCTTTATTTCCATTTAAAGCTGTTCCTCTTGATACCCTTTTTTTTTCCTTTTTTTTTTTAGCAGTCTAATATAAAGCAAAGATGTGAGAAGAGACGTTGTCACAATCTAGAGGTAGGAGCAGAACAGAAGCATCTATTTTTCCTGAGCACCCACATCTTATTTGCACCAGTCTCAGAAGTTCAACCCCTTTGAAAACTCCACAAATACTGGATAAATGTTTCAGAGTGGAGCCTCTAAGAGATAAACAGCCACTGCTGAGATCTGCGTGCACACACAGGTATTGATCAGCAGAACAAGCTTCTCAGCCTTTATTCAATAACTCCATAGTAGCCCCAATGACACACTATTTGGGGCTTCTCCAGGACAAGCAGGAAGTTTTAACCCAGCACTATCTTCTCTTTTTCAAGACCTGCTGATTTCAACAGAGTTCTCTACAACAGGAGAGCAGGACTTGATTTTTTTTTCATCTGGAAGCCTTTTTCTGGTCTGAATCTTCTTTCAATGCCTTTAGTGGCTCCATTCAGGACAAAGCCATCCCATTCCTCCCAATTTCCCAAATGCACTGAAATGCATGTGCTTCTTCAGAAGCAATTCTTGAAATGCTTTCATAACATGCAGTTGTAATACCAAGGTAACTGAGGATGGAATGAGAGCTCTTGCCTTGGAACTTTGTATGGGAGGGTAATTCCCCATTAAATGTAGAGTGAACCAGCCACACACAGGGACACACAGCTCCAGTCTCTTTCAGGCACCTCGAAGAAACACAGGAACACACAACCATTCCTCAGGGAGCAAATCACTGTGTCTGCAGGCTGGGAAAAAAGCCTTCTCATAAACATCTCTATCAGGACATTTATATCGGAAACCGCTCTTCAGGCCAGGTTATTTCTTAAGTCAATTTGAAGACTTTATAGGTTGTTCTTCAAAATCACCTTGGCTTGCAACCACTTTCTCTACCACACCTTCCACTAGGGCAGGTCAGCAGCCAGTCCCTGGAACCACCTTGGGGACAGATGTCCCCAGAACTGGCATGGAGGGGGTTGATCTCCAGGGGCTGCCGTGTGGTCAGTGGGAGAGAGCAGTGCTCAGGTAGGTGACTCAGGCTGCCTAATCCCACTCTGGTTACGCTGGCGCAGTAATCCAGCCCTGTCAATCTGGCTCTGCTGCCCAGAGAGCCGGCCCCACCCTCCTCCCCCTCTGTCCTTAGCAGCAAGGAGATCTAGGCAGTTTTAACCAAGATCAGCTCTCTAACCGAGTTCACTGTCTGCCAAGGCTCGTCTCTGCCTATTGACCGCAGAGTGAGAGGAGACTCCTGAGGCCACAGTTGATTTCTGTGAGTATTGTTCCCACTCAGTCGGTGATCCTTTTTATCCCTTGAGAGCCCCAAGTGCTGAAAGAGTGATGCAAACCAATTTGGTTGTTAAGCTTAAACTGCTGGAGTGCTTCCTGGCAGACTCATGTGGCAGGTCACTCGTGGGTCAGAAGGACTTCAGGGCTCCAGTGGTGAGATGTCTTCTGCAGGGAATGGCTCTTGAAACAATACTAGAGCCACATTGCTATTTAAGAGCACAAAATTCATGGCTTCTTGGTGGATCTCATTATTTTTCAACTTTTTTAAAGCTATTTTGCCCAGTAATATTTCAATTTATTATTACTCAATGCTAATAAACATTCCTATTACAGTATTTTAGCTGTCTTCTGCCATTTTCTTTAGGTTTTGCTTCTGATGGAAAATCACTGTCTCTTTGCTAAAGAGGTGAGCCACAGGAACTCTGCTAAAAATCTTCCTCACAGCAGCATCCTTGGTGTGCACCAGACTTGATGGACATGGTTGTTTACCAGCATCAGGTCTTGCCTTTCACCCATCCTTCATCACACATTGGCTTTCAAGTGTCTCATCTCAAAATTAAGTGTTTGTAGGACTGGGGCTTTAAGCAGATGAAATTTAAAAAATTATGTTTTGTAGTGCAGTCTCGGAGTAAAGTACATGAGATGCTCTGCCTGAGGCTTTTTTTTTAGAGACAAAGTATTTGTTCTACTACTTATTGATGTTGCTAATGGCCATCTGAGGGTTTGGAGGGGCAGGGCAGCAGGCTGCTTTGCTGGATGTGGAGCCCTTCTGAGATAAATGAGCTCTGAGAAGCAAAGAATTTGCTGGAGCAGCCCTGGAATGTGTGCTGCATTTTGCAATATGTGCTGAATTTTGCGAAGGCACCCAGTGCTCTCCATCTCCTTGCAGAGAGAGAACTGCTGGTGCTCAGCTCTTTTATTTAGGAAGCCACAAAATGCAGTTGCCTCGTTTTAAAAGCCTGAATTTGAAAATGCTGACCCAAGATCTTAGGTTTGGGCCATGCTTGAATGCTTGCATGTTCACTTTCCTGAATCAAAACCAGACTCTTCTCCCTCTCTCATGCCCACACACATCACACACATAGGAAGCAGAGGGAGGAGGCTGCAATTGAGGGAGCTCTTAGTGTTCTGTCTAAACTAAATGTCCATTATGGAAATAAACATGCTCAAGGAAGGAAAAAACCATTGCATCCACATTAGCCATTGAATAGGTTATTACTTTACATGTGCAGTATACAACTTTCCATATAGCTGACATCTCTTGTACTGGAGCATGAACATTAACCTTCTGCAGTTCACCTTGGTTTGCAAACTGCAAGAATCAATTTGCCTAAGATGGATGTTCACATCTAGTTAGCTTTCTGCATTATCTCAGCTGGAGAGGTCACTAAAAATAGTTGTATAGCACTTTAAATTTTCAACAGGGAGACTTTATTATCGTTTAGATCCATCATCGCTGCTTTACCTACCACGGTTCTTCCAGCTGAAATAATGCACAGAGCTGGTAGTGGCTAAGTGTTTTCAGAGTTCATGCACTGATGAGCAGGACAGCTTGGACAATATCTGAATTGCTAGCAACAGCAAACTGAGCAAGCTGCATGGACAGTGTAACACTGATTCGGCAAATCCCCACTGCTTCAACTATTTCATCAAAAATGCCTTTTTTTTTTTTTTCTGCTCTCCTGCACTGCAGAAGCAGTACTGATCTGTCACCGTGTGCTGCCCTCATCCTGCACAGTCACCTTCACGATCAGCAGTCCCCAGCCTCCCCACAGTCCTGCTGCAGTCAGTGGGATGTTTGTGGTGCCAGGAAGCATCGAGGGGCTGCAGGATCATACCCACATTGTGTGGGACAGGGTGACAGAAGAAAGGCTGTTCTTAGCAGTGCTGCAGCACGATTTTCACTTGATATCTTTATTGCTTTTAACAATTTCCTGTGCTTTGTTATGAATAAGTCACCTTGCCAAGGCCCTCAAAGCCTTCCAGGCATTACAGCTTGCTGTTCACGTCACCTCCATGTGTCACTACATACATGGGGTTGTAGGGATATATTTTTCTCCATTCAGGTTTGTTTGTTTTACAGGACTGACCCAGCCATTGTGAGGTTTCTGAGTTTCACCTTCCAAGCACACACATGTGAGAGCACAGGGCCTTGGCCCAGTGCCTTGGCCCAGCAGCTCACACTGGCATTGCTGATCTTGTCTGCACTTATAGAATATTTATTTAAGCTGTGAGGACAAGGCTCAGAGAAGACATGAAACACCTGGCAGCACAAAGTATCAGAAGACACCAAGAGTGATGGAGCAGAGTGATTCCTTCATTACATTGCAAAGCAGGTGTAATTAATGAATTGCGTCTTTCATTTCTTTAATAGGATGGTTTTAATTATTTGTTGCATAAATAAATAAACAATCTTTCCTTCAGTATTAATTGCTGACATCTACATTGCATCTCGTTGTCAATTCAAGCCAGAACCAAACACATCTTAATATCAGCAGACAGGTTCTCCTTGACTTCAGTGACCATTAGATCAGATCCTGCAACAACAGCATGAGACAATTCTCAGGGCTTTAATTAACTGGACATTAAAAACTTTGTAGCAAGCTGAACAACGGAACCTAAGAGTCTTTTTCCACCCTTGCAATTCTGCGTTGTATCTCCAGAAGAGGCTGTGCTGCTGGGCATTAAGAAAATCCAGGGTACCTTTCACTGTCTTGGACCTTGGGGAAATGGGCTACAGCTTCCCTTCTGGAGCCAGAAGGAAACTCTCCTGATGGGTATCAAAGTGAATAACATCATAGAATCACAGAATGGATTGGGCTGGAAGGGACCTTGAAGATCATCCAGTTGCAACCTGCTGCCAAGGGCAGGGACATTTTCCCCTAGTCCACATTGCTCCAAGCCCTGTCCAGCCTGGCCTGGAACGCTTCCTGGGATGCAGCATCCACAGCCCCAGTCAAATGAAAACTAGCCATCACACAAAAGTCTAGGAATATTTTCAACTGCCAACATCTTTGTGAGGGATGGAAGAAGTACACAGCTCTGGGTGTTGTGTGTTCTAATTTGCATCTCTCATTCCTGCCTCAGAGGAGTTTCAGAAATTGGTCTTAGAAAAATGAGCTACCTGTATTTTTTTTCTTGCAAATGTTTATTCCTGAAGAGAGTCCTTAAATGGGTGCTGTTCTTGCAGGTCAGGACTCATCATATCCAGCTGGCATCTCCTACCAACCCAGGATGAAAGCTCCAGGTTCCAAGGAAGCTGATGGACCTTGAAGTCAGGGATACACCAGATTAACAAAGCCTTTAGTAAAAGTCAGGAAATGCAGAAGTCTGTGAGCTGAGGGCTATGCTGCCATGGTGGGTTAGTCATGGCTCTGGTGTCCCACAAGGACAAAGCACACAGACATCCTGACATTGTCCACGCTCATGGGACAACTGTGGCCCTGCCACAGCCCCAGCTCACACCCTCAGTGCCACCCACCCCAGGGCACTGGGATCCCTGCAGCACTGAGGCACCAGAGACTCCAAAACCAACAGGATTTGGGGCAAGTCTGAAGCACTTGGAGGAAGTACTTGGGTGTTCTCATGGTGGATCCTCTGCCCTGCAGTGTTTGTTTGCTCATCACAAACCCTCCCTTGTCCATGTGCTCTTTGCTTCAGCACCTTTTCAACTCCCATGGTCCCCTCCTTTCTGCTCCTCCTCTTTTCCAGCCTTCTCCCATCACCCTCGGACAGGACCTCTCCCCATTTCTCTGGAGCTTATCTAATCCCCACTGAGGCTCCTGGAAAGACCTGGCACCAACGTGGACCCCTCTGCTAACACTACACACCTTTTCCACAACCCCCCATCTGTCCTTGTCATACCAAACCCGGAGGGGAGCATGGCCTGGCAGCAGGAGGAGATGCCAGAAAAGAGCAGAACACCGTGGTCCTGGGAGGAACCCCACAGCAAGGGACTTTTTGAGACAGAAAAGGATCTCCCATCCACGAACCTCTCTTTGAATTGTGAAAGCTTTTACCACCTAGAGCATCTCATGTCTCAGCACACCTAAACATGGTGCTAATTGTCACAGCAGCACCTGTCTGGAAACTCTGCTGTGAGCACCTTTTCTCACATCACATGTAAGAAAAAAAGCAAGCAAAAAAAGCTTTGTTTCTCTCCTGCCGTATCAGTCACCCATCTCTTAGAACCACGTAAACCCCCTGAGTTATTGAATATTAATTCAAAAATTCTCCCATTCAGATATTAACAATGAAAGCATTGACTGTTCTCCATATGGGTGTCTTCTGTGTGTAAAATTCACAAACAGATACAAAGGCTGTCACACGTGAGAGGGATCCAGTGTTGATTAAAATGTGTTATCCACAGAGTTTATGGGCATACTGGGACATTCCATGGATAATGCATTTTAATCTTAGATGTTTAGAGCTGCAGGTGAAAAATTTAACTAGCTGGAGAAGACCCCAATAGCACTGAAAGAAACAGAAAGGATTTCAAAGGAAAGGAGACATTGCCCTAATGGATCTTCAGTCTCTACCCTCACTCTACTGAAAGGCTCCAATTTCTGTGTCTTATCTCAGAAGGGCATTGCCACATTGAATTGCCAGCAAAGCGAGCATGGGACTGCAGGTGTCCCAGCCCATGGTGAGTGCAGAGCACAGCAGAGCCCTGGGGGTGGCCTTGGCAGCACAGAAGAATAGACATGATGATGAGCAAGGTGTGGAGGAGCCTTTGCCTGGTGTCCAGATCCTGACAGGCACCGTAGCACATTCAGATGTGTTTGCACCCCCCTTTTCATCCACAGCCCTCTGGGAGCCCCTCTGACTGTGCCCAGGGGAAGAGGCTGGCACTGCCCCCCACATCTATGCAGCTGATTTCAGATCCCAAAGCCAAGTGTACCATTTCCCTGCTGACATGAACAGGTCCCTCAATGCTACTGCTGGGGCAAAAGTGGGTAAATTCAGGCTGAGGAGAGGAGATTCTGCTGGAGCACACAAAAAACAGCCCCTGAGGACCATCCCTCTGCCTTTTGGGAAGGGGCAGCAGCCTGGATTAGGGCTAAACGGATTTGTGCTTGCAGGACCCTGGGTCTCTAATTGGGTTTTTTTTTAATTCCTGTAATCCTGGATGATTTGGAGCAGATGCTTCGAGATTACTGCCAGGGCCCAAAGGTGACTGCAGGAAAAAAACAGTCAGAGCCTGGCTGAGCAGAGCAGTGGGCTGGGGGTGCTGCTGTCCTCGGGGGCTTCTCCTCTGCTTAGAAGGGCTGCAGCACCAGCAGGGGTTGGCCTGAGCTGGGTTTTGGCCCTGCACTAGGATTTGGAGTTACTGGAAGTTGCTTTTGCTCTCCCAGCAGCCTGCAGATGGGGGAGGATGGAGCCCATTTCCCAGGAGATGGCTGATGGGAAAGACAAAACCATATGGAGTTGCCAGAGAGAGTTCATTCTTCCTGCCTGCTCCTGAGCATGTGTGAAAATCCCCTGGGTGTTGGCAGCAGCCCTCACACCTGAAACCCCAACGTGAAGCTGTGAAGGTGCCCTACCAGCCAGCCATGGCTTCTACTGACCCCGTGGGCCAGATCTTTCCGTACAACCCATCAAAGGATGAGGATTCAGCTGCTGCTGAATTTAACACATCAAATACTGATGGGGACAGACTTCTAAAAAGGCAATAGGACAAGGGGTAATGGTTTTAAACTAATGAGGAGTACATATGAGGAAGAAATTGTTTTTGATGAGGGTGGGGAGGTGCTGGCACAGGATGCCCAGAATTGGTGAATGCCCCTTTCCTGGAAACATTCAAGGCCAGGTTGGAGAGGTCTCTGAGCAACCTGGTCTAGTGAAAGGTGTACCTGCTCACTGCAGGGGTTGGCTGGATGGCCTTTCAGTGCCACTTCCAATGCCAAATATTCCGTGACTCTATGAAAGCCGGCTAAACACAGGCTTGGTCTTGGCTTGGCACCATCCTGCAGCTCTTCTCCAGGGCGCTGATGGACCTGAGCAGCTCCTGTGTGGCTTTCACTGGAGACACCAAGGGACTGCATCGGCCAGAGACACAGCAAGAGGCAGGGGACAGGAGGCCAAGGAGTTTGGTCCAGGGGATAAGTCAAGGGGTTGTTCAGCCTGGAGAAAAGGAGGCTCAGGGGGGACCTTCTCACTCTCCATAACTCCCTGACAGGAGGGTGCATCCAGGTGGGGGTCGGGCTCTTCTCCTGGGTAAAAAGTGACAGGGCAAGAGAGAATGGCCTCAAGTTGCACCAGGGTAGGTTTAGATTTAATACTAGGAAAAATTTCTTCACTGAAACGGTGGTCAGGCATTGGAACAGGCAAAGTCACCATCCCTGGAGTGTTTAAAAGGCACTGTGGATGTGGCACTTTGGGACATGGTTTAGTGATGAACATGCCAGTGCTGGGTTATCAGTTGGGCTTGATGGTCTTAAGAGTCTTTTCCAAGCTTAACCATTCTATGATTCTATGAAAATGAACTTTCCTCTACACCAGCTCAGGGAATTCTGAGGATATTTCAAAAACCCCAGTCTATAACCGCCTCCTGCACAATGTAAAAATTCATTGAGGATGATGCCCAAGAACGCTTGGGTTGTCTTGGCCCAACAGGGCTCTGCTGTCCGTTCATTATCTCTTCCTTCCTTTGTCTCTTCACAGCTCTGGGCAGGATGAGCTGTAACCTGTTCTTGGTCTTTGGGAAACAGCTGCCTAACCTATACAAAATGTTCAGAGACTGGATCCAAAAGCAAACCTGTGTTTGTGGGTTCCAGCAATAATTTTGCAAGTCTCTAATGCTGCAACTTCAAGCAGCCATTTAGGCTAAAGTCTCTTCTCTGATCTTAATTATTTAACAAATACCATACAAAGACATGTAATATCTGCAATATTCATAGCCCTGGCAGCAGGCTGAAAACACTTGGATTTGCACAGGGTTATTCAAGGTTTTCCTTTGAAGACCAGTAGATTTCCATTGCTCCTCTGTCACTGAACATTGCCATACAACATTAATAGCACATAACTGATTATTCATAGGCCGTTTGTGAGAAAATGATGGCTCAGAGGCGATTGCAGTAAACAAAAGCACATCTTAAAAAGCTTAAACAAGATGTGTGTGCAGGCTGACTTGTGTAAGGCAGAGATTAACTACGATTATTAGTAAATACAAGCCCCAAGCCAGGGAAGCACTTAAGCACAATCTTCTGCCCCATTGGCTTCCCAGAGCAGCCTCTCAAAAACTGCCTGGGATACTTCAGGGTGTTCCCAGGCTCAGTGCTGGCCCATGGTGTGCAGGATCTGGGACTGTGATGCCAGGGCTGTAGTGACCCTTTCTCATGAAAGCTGCTGTGCAGGTGGATGGCAGCAGTGTCTTCCTCGTGGGACAGGTATTGTCTTCCTCCATGGCTTGGAAAGGAAGGGAAGGGTTTATCTGGTGATGTTTATGTTAAATGTTTGGATAGAAAAGCTTATAGCCAGGCAGTTTTATCGCTGCTTGGCAGAGCCAGCTGCTTAGAGAGGCTTTGGGTCAGGCTATTTAAAGGCACCATTGATCCCCAGCCTACTCCCTGCAGCTAAGAATCTGTGGCTGGAGAGGAGTGAGACCTCAGACCTGCTGAGGGTGGCGGGGAGAAAAGGGGTCCAGAACACTCCTGCTCCAGGAAAGCATGCAGGTGTGGATGAGGATGGATGATGTGTGTGACCAAGGATGAGCAGAGCTGTGTCTGTGTCCCCACAGGCCGTGTCAGGCTCCGGAGCTGTCTCAGTGTCAAGGCAGGGCTCACCCGGCTGGCACCGACCATCACTGCATGGATCAGCCACACAAACACTCCCCATACCCATCCTGAGCTCAGGGGCTGGGCCAGCTGAGCTGGCAGCAGGGACAGGCAGCAGGAGCAGGGGGTCCCTGTGCTCAAGGAGGGCAGCCCATGGCCATGGGGAGAGCTGGAGAAGGAGCTGGAACAGTTGGGATTTTTGTAATTTTATTTTTCACTAGATAGAATTTTTTTTTCCTGGATAGTAATAGAATTATCATAGCATGACAGTCATTTGGGTTGAAAGGGACATTACAGACTGTTTTGTTCCAACCCCCCTGCCAGGGACACCTTCCACTAAACCAGGTTGCTCCAAGTCCTGTCCAACCTGGCCTTGAACATTTCCAGGGATGGGGCATCCAGAGCTTCTGTGAACAACCTATGCCAGCACCTCACCACCCTCACAGGGAAGAATTTCTTCCTAATATCTAATCTAAATATCTTTCAGTTATAATTCTCAATTAGTTATAATTGTCTTTTAACTTAAGACAGTTTCCCCTTGTCCTGTCACTGCCTGCTTGTGTAAAAAGTATTCTCACACTTTATTATGAGCCTGCTTTAGGTATGAGAAGGCTGCAATAAGATCTCCCCTTCCCTTCTCCAGGCTGAACACCCCCAGCTCTCTCAGCCTGTCCCCACAGGAGAGCTGCTCCAGCCCTCTGAGCATCTTCAGGTCCTCTCTGGACTCGCTCCAACAGGTCCGAGTACACCTGAGACAAAGTTGTGGGTGAGGATCTGACCTCCAGTTCCCACTTCAACCCCCCTCTGCCTGATTAAAGCCGCTCCCGCTGGCTCAGCCCCTGGCTCCAAAAAAACCTCCTTAAATTTGGGTGGGGGTTTGGGTATACCCGTGCTTGCTGCCGTGCCCCACAGCCAAATTCCGAGTGTTTGAGAGAAAAGCGAACTCTTTCCCGGGTGGGGTCGGGGCGGGGCTCGGGGCGGTGCCGGCGGAGCCCCCGCGGTCCCTGCGCTGCCGCGGAGCAACAGCTCCACCGTGTGAGAGCCGGGAGCCGCCGAGAGCCGCGGGCACCGACCGCTCAGCTCCCACAGCCACAGCTGTGCCTTTATTTACTGCTTAATTATCATTATTGGTTTATTTTTTTTTTTAAGTTTACAAGTATTTTTAAAATCAAACCAAGACAGCACCGGCACCACCACCCCACCCACTGATCCACAGCCCAGTTTCTCCCGGGCTGTCACAGAAGGACACACGGATTATGGCAGGAGTGGACAACACGTTGTTAAATATTGCCCGAATTGCAGCCTGGTGCACTGCATCTCCTCAGAGCCCGCAGTAATTCCGCGGGGGCTCCGCTGGGTGCTTCACCCCGTGTCTGACGGATCGCTGTGGGACACAGCCTCCCGCTAATTCCCCTTTCCTGCTTCTGCCCAAAGGACGAGGTCACCGATTTGTCATTTGTTTGGTTTGACTCGTAATCCCAGCGAGGGCTGCAATGGTTTAATAGTCCCACTGGAGTTTGCCTCTTGCCAAAACAGTCCGAACACAACAAACCACAGAGCCGCGTTTTGTGTTAACTCAAATACGCTTACTCGGGGTCCGATCCCATCCTTCTGATGCACTTTTCTCAGTGCCAAACCCAGCCAGGGCTCACCCAGGACCGCCCCAGAGTGGTGAAGAACTGGGAGTCACCTCCAAAAAGCTTAGCAGGAGCTCGGGCACACCCCAGGGATTCTGTTTGTGGGATAAGGGCTGGCAGACCTCATCTTCCAGCCTGGCAAATAAAACCGTGGGGTTGTGCTAGAGCTGTGTGAAAAGAAGGACTTCTGGGGCCACGTAGGTTGTGTTTGGTGTTCCCCCCTCCCTGGGGTTTCTCTCTGCTGCCCTGTAAAAAACAAACCTGCCTCTTCTGGGTACATCAATCCTGGGTCAAGCTAGGAGGTTGCTCTTTCCGCGGATTTTTGGTACCTGCTGCCATTCCCCACTGCACACTACCCCTTTCCCCTCTCCACCAAACCCCTTGCTGCAGACTTTTTGCAGGGAGGGGAGCACATTGATTTCCTTAGTGATCCCCCCAAGTGTTTGCTGTCCATGCCTGCCCTTCCCTGATGAGATTTGGTGGACAAACACCCCCGCAGCCCTCAGGAAGGCAGCGATGTGTGTCAGAGTCGGATGACCTTTCCAGGACAAATCCCACAGCTTCCCCTCTTCCCTCTCCCCAGAGAGGGCTCTGACTGCAGTGGATGCCAGGCCATCCTACGAAAGCCCTAAACGCTGTGGGATCTGCGCTCCGGGAGAGGAAGCCCAGGTCTTTTGATGCCACCTTGTGGAAACCTCGCTGTCCTGCCGGCACCAGTGCCAGTGTCACCTCAGGGACGGCGTTGTGGGCAGCAGGTTGGAGTGCAGGCGGCTGGGGAATATTTTGGGGTTAGGTTGGGTGCAGCTGATCTCATTGAGGCTCAGGTATGCCCAGAAAAGCCGCTCTGGAGGGACAAGGATCCTCCCATGTGATATCCTGGCAGTCGGTGACACTTGTGCTGTCACTACAGCAGTGGCAAGAGGTGACACGAGGACCATGAGCCTTGTGTCACACCAAACGATACACGCAGGGGAAAACAGATCAGCTGTCGGGCGTGGGAGTGCCTGCTCTGGCTTGTGCTCCTCGTGCTCCTCCATCCTCCTGCGGCAAGAGGTGCAGCAAGAAAAGCAGCTGCTGTCAAAGGGATGGTGAGAGCTGGAGCAAGCCTTGGACAAGCTCTAGGTGTGTAAACCCAAAACTGCAGGGCAAACTCCTGTCAGCTCAGCAGCCAGCCAGCCAGAAAGGTCCAAATTCCTGCCCATGCTGCCTGGAACAAAATCCTCCATGCCTGCACTGCTGGCCAAGCCTGCACTGGCCGAGTCCCCTCCCACAGAGAAGGGTAACCAGGTAATTTTTATATCTCCAGGTATGCCCTTGGCATTTTCATGCATGGACAGGATCAAGGTCCTTATTAAATGGACTTACAGGGGTTTTGTGTTCATCAAAACCACCCAAACAAGAGGATCTCTGCATGCCCCATCTACTGCAGCTGTAAGAACTCCAAGTGCACCCCTCCCAGGAGAGCATCCTTGCCAGCAGGCTGCAGGCTGCAGGATTATGGATTGATTGGAGGACGCCAGAGGGAACTCCTTCCTCATGTTGAATCTGGACAACAGCAAAGTCAAGAATTTTTCTCTGCTCTTGGTTCACCAGGCTTGTGCTTCACTGTCTCCAGCAGGAGAAGCTTTTAGCTAATCTGGCAGATAAATTAGTGCCTGAGTGGCACTTCTCTGAAAGAGAGGCAGAGCCCTTCCCAGACATCAAACAGCATCAGACATCCTACAGATTACAAAAGTTACACAATCTGTGCCTTAAATCATTATTAACATCTTGCTTAAATCTATATACCCTGATTTCAGCCCCCATCAGTATCTTCTGATACCCAATCCAAGCCTCTTCATGTTGTTTTAATTTGGAAAGCATGGCCAATGAACAAGTACCTTTAAAATCTGAAAATAAATAGGAAGATGATGTATCTTGGTGTGTTACTCTGTATTTAAATATGTCTTCCCCTTATGTCAGTTCTAAACTGGCTTACAGTTTAGAAATCACAATAAGTCCTAAAACAGCAAAAGGTGCAAATTAAATGACCCTAAATCAGATACCCACGTAAAATATAGTCAGTGAGACCTGGCTGATTCACATCCAAGTTGCATTTCAGGATACTGGCACTTTCAAGGTGCTCTCGCAAACTTGTATAACCACCTGGGGTACTTAGGAGGAGTAAAACTCACTTAGGAGCTCATCAGCAAAGTAGTGCTTGTTTTCCAGATGCAGAGCTGGAAAACCCACAGCCCCGTCACTGCTTTGGGAGAGGAGTCCCAGGGATGCTGCTCTGCCATTTGCGTGGTTGAAAAAGGGATTTATTGAGAGAATGAGGAAATATTTGCTAAATTCTGTCCCATACCAGGGAACTGCTGTTTGGATACCAACAAGTGTGAAATCCCAGGGAAGGAGTCATAACCAACGCCAAGCCAAAAGCTGTGAAAATGTGACCCTCTGAAAAGTCAGGTTAGGAATTCTTTCCTAGCAGCAGTTTTCAGCTTGATATAAATGTTATCACTTGAACATTCCTTGGGTTGTACCACTGGGATTTTCTTTGAAAAGGCATGACATGATCTCATGTTTTCCTTTCCTTTAAAAACCTTTAGGATTGAACCACACATGGTATTTTCCCGTGAAATCCAGCTCCTCTGCCCAAGAGGCCGCATAGATGGGCAGCGATACAACATTCCTTCCCAGGTCTGATGGAAATGCGTCTGCATTCATAAATTTAAACATCTGGCCTCACTACAAAGTAGGTCAGAGCTCATCTGTCAGAGAAGGATTTGTCAGAGGTACAGAGAATTGTATTTTGTCCCTCCTGTGTCATTTATACAGCAACAATTCCCTCCATAGGTGCTGGGAGGTGATGGCTGTGCCCTGAGGGTGTAAATGTTCCCCTGCAGGTGAATGCAAGCATGACTGATCCCTCTCCTGTGTGTCCTGTGCAGGGGAGATGTGGCAGATTGTGACCCCCCATCAATGCGCACCAGTCTGTCCCTGAGCCTTGGCAGGCCAATGGGAACAAGAAAATGTGGGAGAAAATCTGTATTTCAGCCAGTGCTGTGGCTGCTGCTGGGTGTTTGCAAATGTGCAACAGGCAAAGCTGACACCCCATGGTTTAGGTGGCATCAGGTACAGCCATGGCCAGCTCTGTGCTGACCATCACTAGGACTCCTCTCTAACTTGAGCACCATTCCAGCCTGGGCAAAAAGGCTTTCCAAAAATGTGTATATCTACAGAAAGGGACAAGAACAGTTTTTTGAAACAACATCTGCTGGAAAGTCTCTCTGTCAGGCTGCTCTGAGGGCAAAACCCTCTGGCCTGGGTGTCACCTCCACATCTCCTCAGTGTGGTCCCTGGCACCTGGTCAGCACCGTGGCACCAGCCTGGCCACATCCAGCCCCACCAGCGCCTGCCCTTCCCCTGCTCTCAGCAGATCCCATCCTCCCCGAGGCACAGCCCTTGGGGTCTCCTGCCCAGAAAGCCACAGAGGGAATGTTTCAGGCCCCATATGGGATATGGGATGTCCCAGCCACACTGCACTGCCCACCCCAGGCAGCTTCCAGCCGCCGGTCCTGCCCTGCGCGTTTGTACCCGTGCCCTGTGCTGGGAACAGGTCCCAGAAACCCTCCAGACACGTCCCAGCCTAAGGAAACGCCCGAAGCACGTGCTCCAGCCCGGAGGTAGCACAGCGGGGCCACTGCTGCCTTCCGGGCTTGCCAAAACCCCCGGTAATTAAAATCCTTTCCCCGCAATCAGCAAAGGACGCTGCAGTTCCCAGCGCCGGCAGCGGGAGCTGCCTCGGGGAGGTGAGAGCTCTGGGCTGAGCCCTCCGGGGCAGGGGCTGCTCACAGAACACCGGGGAAACAGCCCCGACACCCGCAGAGGTGACCCCGCTGCCTGGCAGCCGCTTCCCTCTGGAGCAGCCGGCCGGGGAAGGGCTGATCTCCGTCCCCTTCTGGGAAAACGCCATCTCCGCAAGGCAGGGTTCATCCGGCTTTGCATCCCCGGGCTGGAGCTGCGGCTGAGCTCGGGCAGGGTAACAGGGGGGTTAGCAGGGATTTGGATCCCGAGCAGAGCATGACCCGGTGGTTTGGCCCTTATTGACTGGAGAGCTACGGAAAACTGGCAGGGAACAGCTCCAGTCCCAGCTTTCCAGAAAGGGTTATCCAGGTAAAACAGGGTGTGGAGGATCCCAGGATCTCAACAAAGAGTTAATGATGGAAGAAAAAATGAGAGAACGTTGAAAGGGGCAGGGAAAGCATTAGCCATGAGAGTGGAGGGGCCGATAAGGATTAATTTTATTTCTCTTTACAATTAAAAGGGGTCAAAAGCAAAGTGTGGAGCTGAGCCCGGGTGTAACACCATCCATCCCATCTGCACCACAAACAGGACGGGCTGACAGGCCCATTTCCAGCACCAACACTCCTCTTGGAGACTTCATTTGAATATTTTTCCAAGGATTCTGGCACTGTCTCCATGCTCCTCACCAGACCAGAGCCCCGCTGTGCCTGCAGGAAGAGAGGGAACTTTCGCTGTTGCTTCCCCAGCCTCCGCAAACACGGCTGGCACAGGGCTCCTGGAATTGCTTCCCTTATTGCCATTGAGTGAAACAGCCTGGGAGGAGAGTGGCTGGCTCTGCCCTCAGCCCTGCCCTGGCTCTCCCTCTCCTGTGCAGGACAGAGCAGGCAGGACATGCAAAGTCCATGGAACATCTACAGACACGTGTGGATCTTGCTTAAGGATGGGAAGCAGCCACGGAGGAGCCTGTTTGGACCAGAGTGTCCCTGGAGCCAGCATGCAGGGATGCCCTTTTAGGGGCTGAACCCCACAGTGGTGGGTTGGAAATAAGAGGAGGATAAGATTAGAACAAAAAACATACTTCGAGAGATGCTCCTGTGCAGGTGTGGCCATATCTTTGAAGCCTTCAGCTGCTATGAGTGACACCAGTTGATATTTTCCCACCCAGGGATAAGGGAAAATTGAGCTCCCTGGGATGTACATCTGCACATGCATGTGTGCCCATGTGCCATGGAGCCAAAAGGGATGGCAGAGAAACCAGGGAATCAGACAAATGAGCTTTTTTTGTCCCGAGGAAGAGGAGGAAAGGGTGTCTGTGAGCACGTTGCAGGAGATGTCCTGCCCTGCATGTGATTTCCTGGAGGAGGCTTTTTCTGAATGCAAAAGATCCAAATTTCCCCGCTTTAAAACATGAATGAAATGTTTCCTGTGGTTTTCCAACACTTGCTTTCACCCCAATCAGCAAGCAAGCTACAAACAATCGGCTCTGCCTGTAGAATCAAAAATCCAGAAAAAACCCCCACTCATGCAGAAAGCTCAGATTTATTGCCAAGTTTTGATGCAGGAGGGACAGGACTCAGTGCCTGTGTACTGAAACATTTACATTTCTCCTGCTGAATCAAATTCAGGCTGGATGTGACTCTCAGGAGCCCCAGCCCTTGGGGACAGACCCACTGGGAAGGACCCTGCCCCTGCCAGCCCTCGGATGGGGCTCCCAGCCCTGTGCATGGTCCAAGGGCAACTGCTCAGAGTGCAGAGATGGAACCTGGAGTCAGCTCCAACTCAGGCCAGGAGCTGATGTCCACAGCACCCAGACTCCACCTCTCATGAAGCCCTGCACGCTTTGGCCTCAAACTGATCAAAAATTGCCACATTTTGGTTCCTTTCAGCCAACTGAGGGCTTTTCATGCTGATTTCTCCCCCTCACCCCCCTGTCCCAAAGCTAAAAGATCCTGACAGCTTGGGCCATTGTGTCAGCTGACTTTTCCTTCCAAAAATAATACTATTTTTGATGCAAAATCCTCAGGCTGCTCTGTTTTAACTCTCTCCAGAGCCCTGTAACTCTGTGTGTGCAGGGATGCCTGTGTGTCCTCTGGCACGCTTTTGCACATGGAAAGAAAGAACTTTTCCCTACCTGAACGCTCGTTCCCGTTATTGAGCCTCTTTGAAGTCGAGCAATAAAAAGTCCCCGTGCCCACGTGCAGAGCTCCAGACCAGCCCTTTAATGTCTCAGATGCAAATCTCACTGTAACAGTACCAAAAATGTGGGAGGCTGCTCCAGATTATTGCATTGGTCTCGTGACTGAGTTGTTCTTCAAATAAACACCTACAGATCAGAGAATGCCCTCATCCCATCCACGAGCTGTGAGCATCTCCTTGCTGGGAGCTTCCTTGCCCCGTGGCCATGTGGCTCTGGACACCTCACCATCAGAAAGACTGCAAGATGGGAAGAGGAACTGGGGTGATCACCAAAAGAATGAAATACGTAAAAATCTGTTCCCTTGCACTGGAAAAAATAATTTAACAAGGGAAGCCAGGACATTTCTGGCAGCAAATGCAGCATGTGCTGTGTTTATCTGCAATCCAGCAGCTGTGGTGGTGGATGTGAGATGTTTTGGGGTCCAATAAAACACTCAGAGCCACCACGGCTCTTTGATGTGAGATATTGCAGTGCCTTTTTCACACTGCAACACTTTTCCTCCCAGTTAGACAGAAAATAAAGCCAAAGCCAGAGGTGGAGGGATTATTGTAACCCTGCTGGCAGTAGTGAGGGCAAAGCCTCATTTCCCACAAGGAATGTGCAGTTAGCACCCATCTGTCTGCCCAAAAGCACCCTCCAGTCCATGCCCCCAGATGGGGGCAATGCTAGACCTCAGTCACTGATATGTTCTTAGCCTGTAGGCCCATGAAGAAATATCTTCCACCTCCCCATGGGGATGTGTCTCTGCTGGAGCCCCAAAAAACTTGAAAATAACTTCTAGATGAGCAGAGAGAAGATGCACAGAAAAGTCCATGTTTCGGAGAGTGGTGAGCATGGAAGAAACAGAGCCAGATTTGGGTGTATTTATCCTCAAAAGGAAAACTTTCTGAGTTTTAATAGGCAGAGGCACTGAATGGCCCAGCCTGGTTTTCAAGACACCTCAAGGCACAACCACACTGGCAACCAGGTGATGTGGAGGCGTGGGTAAGGCAGCTCCTGGGGCTGCTGGAGATCCTGGGTGACCTTGTGTCCATCACTCTTGTCCCCTGGAGTTCCTCAGAGATGGGCTAAGTCCTTTTTCCCCCTCTTTCTTCACCCTGCAGCCAGATCTTCTGTTACAGGAATTCCACGTTCCTGTGCCAGCCACGTTCCTACTCAGAGCAAACACCGTGCCCAAGGCTTCTCCTCTCCTGGACCAGGCTGGGGTCTCCAAATGATGGTCTGGTCCCAGCCCAGCTACGTGAGAGCCCTTGCCCAGTCCAAACACAGACCTCTGCCCAGATACAGCCAGGAGGCACCTCGGGAAAGTAGAAAAACAAGCAGTGAGAATAAACATCCGGATGAGGGCTGAGGAGGGAAACCAAAACACTGAGGGAAGCCAGGAATAATAAGAACCAAAAACAAATAGAAAAGAGCTAACAGGAGCAACAGATCTAAAAATAAAATGAAAGAAAAGCAGCAGGGTGGAGGGGCTGGGATATTTTGGGGTCTGGCAAAGCATGTAGGGTTTGTGGGGCTCAGCTCTGAAGTGGTGGGGCTCAGGCCTGGGGCAGAGCCAGGTTCTCCTCTCACTGCCTTCTCTCACTGAAGTGGGGGAGGATGGAGGGTGTAGGCTGGGACTCCCAGGAGCTGTTTGGGTGGCAGTGATGACAGCAGGCTGCTCTTCAACCCTGCCACATCTCCCGTTGGGGCAAATCTGTTTGCTGCAGATGCTGTCCCAGGAGCAGATGCCCATCCAAAACCCTTCTCAGCTCCCAGCTGAAGTTGTTCATCCCTCCAACCTGCGCCCATGCTGGCCCATGGGTCTCTGTGAGGCAGGAGCCGCATCTGCTCAAGGACTAGGGGGAGAAGATGTGTCTCCTGGACACCCCAAATCAGTGATGTCCTTCCAGGAAGTGAACCCTGGTTATCCCAGGAGCTGCCCAGATGCAGCTCTGCAAATCCTGTCAACCCAGAGCCCTTCATTTGCTCCAAAATTTATATCCAGAGGTGAAACCACTGAAAATCAAACCACCAAAAACCTATTTGTTCGTTTGCACTCCCTGAAGCCCCTCAGGCCCAGGTCATACAAAATCAGTAGGGGAAAAATTACTCTTTTTTTCTTTTTTTCCCCAAGGAATTAGCTTGCAAAGGGAAGGTTGTACAGGACAGACTCTGCACCTGGCTGTCCCAGGTGGATAGAGAGCGTGGGGTGCACAAACCCTCAGCAGTTTGGAGACAGGCTGGGGGCCATCAGAGCTGGATCAAAATCTCCCCCTGGGAAGCCACAACTGGGCAGGCACTGACCTCCACTTTGTCCAAGTTGACCATAGGACTCCTCTTCATAAGCACCTTCTTTCACCTTTCAGACATTTGTTTTTTCTTTGTGGTTGCCCCCTTTATTCCTGTCCTTAGGGCTGGGAACTTGCCCCCATCTTCTTTCTCTCCCACCAGTGCTCCCCTCACCCTGGCACCAGCTCTGGCTCCTTGAGGTGGCATTTCCATGGTGGGACCCAGGAGCTGCAGGGGGTCTGGGAGCACATTGGAATAAAAAACCCACTCTGACCACCTCTTGGCCCCTGACACGGAGCAGTTCCCATCTCAAAAGCAAGATAAGCTGGGTTGAGGCACCGCAGCCACCGGACCCACCAGGTCAGACCTCCCCTTCACTGTTCTTGGAAGCCCAAGGGCTGCAAGTCCACAGCCACCTAATCAAAACCAATGGTGAATTTTAAAGATGGGGAAAAATAAAACCATAAAATTAAAAGAAATCAGTCTGGATGGAAAGCCAAGGAGGCCACGTGCCAGGAAAGTGAGCTGCCTGCCAGTTTGGCACAGAGTGAATGCCTGGCCTGTTGAGACGGAATGCCGGAGCTGGGCACGCTGAAGAGACACTTACCATCTTCAGGGCATGAGGAGAGGCAGGGAAGAGGACAGGGATGAGGACCAGACAGAGCCTGAATGACAGCTGAGTCCCAAACACACACTTGAGCATGAGGATGGGCGTGGGGGAGGATCGAGGCATGTCCCCATCAGGGGCTCGGCTGATGTTTGTCAGCACAGCCTCATAAATGACAATGGTGCAGCTGCTGTGGACAGGCTCCCACTGAAACCAGAGCTGGAGATGCACAGAACAAGGGACAGCCCCCAACAGGAGTGCTGAGGGCACTGGGCTGTGGAGCAGAAGGAAAGGGCTCCCACCAATCCAGGGAGCACAGCAATGGGACAAGGAAGAGAGGGATGCGGCCAAGAGCAGCATGTGATGCACCAACCCTAAGAGTCGGATGTTCAACGGGCAGTGAAGGCCCCAAACCTCTTTCCCTGTACAGGAAGGAGACACCCAGACCATCAGTGAGTGCTGAAATGGGGGTGCAGGGCATACCCCAGCAGGGCAGCAACGCCCAGACTCCTCCCAGGCCACCCCTCACCAGCGGCAGAGGAGGCGGGGAGCCCATTCATGCCTTTCCCTGCTTCCCACCTCTGGCAGCATGTGCTGGCACAGGGCACGGGCTGCTTTCCAGGCTCCGGTCTCTGCCTGGCTGCTTTCCCCGGCTCCCCAGGACACGGCACAGCCGACAGCAAACCAGCCCCTCTCCGCGGGCTTCTTGAGACCCAGCGCAAGGAGCCTCTGAAAGGAGCAGCCGCAGCCAAGTTTCCCCTTGTTTTTACTTTCCCCGTTTCATTTTGTCCGGGTCCAAGCGGTGGGTTCCGAATGCAGCCTCTCCCTCCGGCGGCTCTCCCCCGCTGCTCCCAGCAGTGCTGCAAGGAAACGTCGAGTCCCCGGCAGTCGGCACCTCCCTGGCTCCGAAAGCTGCGCCCGGCAGATTCCTGGCTGGATCCTGGGGTGGGATTGCAGGGACTGGTGGAAATGTGCTGCTGCTTTGTGTCTTTGTTGAGAAAAAAAAAACAAAAACAAACAACCAAAAACCTGATCTTTTGGGTGTGAGTCTGCTCTTTCAAAATTGGGGGTTTTGCTCTCAAGAGTCTCATATTTTTGTCCACGCATTTCTGGACACCAAGGCTGGACCTGCTGAGCTTTTCCAGCAGGTTTCTCCTAAAATCCCCGGCAGGCTCCTCCACTGGCCCCTGCACACCCCAGCTCCTGGCCATACCCCGCTGCAGCTGCTCCCTGCTCAGGATCAGGCCCTTGCAGCCCTCCTTCCCAAAAACGGGTTGCCTGTGAGAAATTAATGCTTTTCATGCACTGACCCACACAGGTAGAAGATTGAGAGGCAAACACGGTCTCGGTGCTGCCTCCCAGATCTGCTGGGTCCTCTGGGCATTGCCTGCCCAGCTGCACAGCATCCCTGCTCAGGAGCTGACAGGACAAGTGACGGGTAAACAGAGGTTTTCCATGGAAACATTTGTTCAACAAAGAATTGCAAATTTTCATGGTGAGTATCTGGTTTCCTCCAAACTTAATTGTTGTTGTTTCTGAAAGCTGCCTGGCTGGTCTGGATCTGGCTTTCGTGAGCATTTTTTTTCCCCTAATGCTTAATTTTCAGCAACTAGGATATCCTCGTTCTTTTTTTTTTGTTTTTCATTTCTTTTTCTTTTATTTTTATTTCTTCTTTAGGTTTCTTTCCTTTTTTACAACGTAAATGGAGGCAATGACAGCTCTTTTGGGCTTTTCTGCAGGGCACAAACTTTCTCACTGAGAGGTGAATGGTAATGATCACAGAATCACAAAAAGGTTTGTGTTGGAAGGAACCTTAAAGATCAGCCAGTTCCAACCCCCCTGCCATGGGCAGGGACAACTTCCACTGCCTCAGGTTGCTCCAAGCCCCATCCAACCCGGCCTTGAACATTTCCAGGAGTGAAAATTGACAGCTTCTTTGGGCAAACTGTGCCAGGGCCTCACCACCCTCACAGTAAAAATTTTCTTCCTAATACCCAATCTAAATCTCCTCTCTTTTGGTGATGGGTGACCCAGGAAGTGACATCTAGATTTTTAAAATAAGAGCTTGAACTGGAGAGGTGGGACTGAGCAGCTGCTCTGAGCACATGGACACGGAGGACAATCCAGGCTCTTCACAGAGCCAACGAGAAGTGGGAATAATTCGGGGTAAAGCTCCTGAAGGACACACTTAAGCACAGAAGGAAGCAAATGATCACGTCCGACTATCCAGAAGGAGATGAGAGATGATTCCTGCAGGGTGCTTTGGTCCACCTGGGGTGCTGGGACATCGGGATGTCCCTGTGTCCACGGAGACCCGCGGGCTCATCTCTCGCCACCCTTGTGACCCAGCGCTGCCTTCTTCCCGCTGGAGTTTTCTTGCTTAACTTCATTTTTTCAAGCAGTGGGGAGGCAGAGGCGCGGAGTGTCCCCGGCGTGTCGCTCCCAGGGATGTGCCCGGGGAGCCGGCGGGGTCCCGGCGCAGGGAGGTGACAGCAGGTGGCACTGCAGCCCCAGGAACGAGCTGCGCCCGCCCCGCACCGACGCTCCCGCTCCCGCTGCCATTCCCGCTCCCACACTCCCAGTCCCACTCCCATTCCTGCAGTCACACACACCACACACTCTCCCGCTTCCATACTCCCACGCTCACACTCCTATGTTCCCACTCCCACACTCCCAGATCGGCACTCGGGCACAGAAGCCTCCCCGCACTCCACAGCGCATCCCCACCTGGGACACCACCAACCCCCATGATTTCACCCACCATCCAGCAGGAGAGTTTGGGATATTGTTCCTGACCCACGCCAGAGCACGGTGTCCAGGGAAATCCTGTGCACAGTGAGGCTTTGGTGCAGGGGTAAGACCTGGAGCAGAGAAGCCTCATCCTCACTCCAGCAGCAGTGGGAATTGCCACTGCCTTTTTGGGATGCAGGAGGCTGAACGTGCCTGTTGCTTGTGCACAGGGGAAGCAGCAGGAGAGAAGCAGTCCATGAAATCAAGGCAGCCTGGACAAGGTGCAATCAGAAGCCACTGCAAACCTGGGGGATTTAATGAGGAACCCACATTGCTGTAAAGCCATGAATGTGAACACAGCATTTAAAGAAAACTCAACATCCTTCCATGAACTGTACTGATTTATGCCAGTAAATTTATACCCATCCCTCCAGTTGTGCCTGCTAAGAATAAAACCAGGGATGCACCATAGCCTCTGCTCCCATCCTATAACTCCCCTGTGAGGTCAGGCTTTATTTTTAGCCCGGCTTCCTCAGGGCTCTGTCTGATCTAATTTCTCCGGAGAGAAGATCTTTTCTGCTAGATGCCACCCTCCTGCTGGAAACCCCCATTTCTCCCCAGCACTGCTGAAGGGCTTGACCTTTTCAAGCAAATTGGAAAGATAATTCAGTCAAATTTGGGAAGAAAATTGGCAGTCAAATGGAGCAAGACCTAAAAGAGCATCGTGGGGTGAGATAGACAAGTGGGATGCAGACACTGGAGTAGCCGGTCAGTGGCTCTAGGAAAGGCAGGATTACTGGAGGAGGAAGGAAAATGGGATATTTTCCTTCTTTCCTGCTTTGATTTGGCTGGTGTATCGTTGCCAAGCTCTTGGTGACAGGCTCTCAGGCAGTTTTCTGCGAGGGCTCAGCGCTGGTTCCTGGTGTTTGGTCCTGTGATGTTGTTTCTGGCCGGCAGTGGGTTGAGCTCATGTCTTGTAATTAGTGGGTGGGCTTGAGGAGACCACTGCGGCTTCTGATCTCTCGGGGAAAGAGAGAAAATAAGCAGGATTAAGGAATTTCAGAAAATTATAGGCATTTTCATTTCACATGAGCTTTGCCAGGAACACCAAGCCCTGGAGAGGGACGGCCGCGGCAGGACGCGCTACCCATGGGCAGGACTAAAGGACTTTGTTTCTCATCAGTCACCCAAAAACTTCTGAGTGTGTGTTTTTGTGTGTGTGTGTGCACATGCAGCCTTCCCTGGGCTGGCAGTGGCCCTGGGAACACGGCACCTCTGCGAGATTAAAGGGATATATTCCATCTGCAAGCACAGCTCCACACAGATTTCTCTTTTGTAGCTGGATTGCTGTAACTGGAGGGACCTGAGGGATGAGGAGGGACATCAGAGCAGGGGGAGCACTGGCTCTTGTTCATTTTTAGCCAAGTCTATCTGCTGAGGTGATAATGCCACATGTGCAGCCCAGCCCACCCTGGCTGTTGGACCCCACTTGAGCTAATCCCCTCCTCACTCACATGGTTTTTTCTGGTGCAGGGAGAGACAGAAACCCAGCCACAAATTCCCCAGGAAAATGCCAATTGGGAAGCTGCAGCAACTGAGCAGGAGTCATGGGAGTACACACAGCACTTGGAACAGCTTTTCACTAGGATCTGTCTTTGTCCTTGGTGTAGGAACCTGGCAAGGGTTTGGGAGCCCAACTCCTCAGCCTGTCCCATCCACCACCCCAGTGGACATTTCTGCTGTGCAAATTCACTCAGCAGCATTTAAAACTCATGAACAGTCAGTTCTTGGTGCTAAATGCACAAAACAAACACAAATGCTGTTTCAGGTGGTCATATATTGTCCTGCTTCTGCTTCAGGGCACAGGATCTGAGCATCCCACTCCCATCTGAGTGAAAGGAGGTTCCATATCCAGCACCACCAAGCAATCCCTTGCTGCCATTTTTCCCAAATAACAAGTTTTGTCTTGAGAAAAGGACTGACATTCAGAGCAGGTGGGATCTGATCAGCCAGGTGCTGAGGCACATGCCCCAAAGAATGGCTTTTAGAATTATAATAGAGACAAAAAAACCCCACAATCTACTTTATAACTGCAAAGGGATCTAATCCTGCACAGCTTGCTCCTGGGAATGGCTTATCAGGTGAGTTGTTCTACACAGTGGCTCTATCAGGTGCATTTATCTCTCCAAGTACATGTACATATACAGGAGATGTTTATGTATTCTGTCTCCCACTCAGTGTCGACATTAATCATGTGCTGCTCCACCCAAAAAACCTTAAAAGTGGCAATGACTGCTCCCACTGTCACTCATGTGACTCTCATTTGAGGGTTTATTGCACCAGAGCTGCCAATTGCAAGTCCCTAGACTCTAAAAAACCCCAAAGCTGTTCTCACTAGAAACCAGCGAGGCTTGGACAAGAGCCCACTGCTTTTTCTGCAATTGCTTCAGGCAACAATTGTCATGCCATGGGGACATCTCGCCCCTGGGATGGTGACCTTTGCTGGCCTCCCTGCCACGCTGCACACATCCAGCACCCACCTCCAAACCAGCCAAGAACCTCTCTCTCCCCCTTCTCCTTATTTCAGCTAAATAACCGCGCGATTATTTTTCCACATGAAAGTGCCCCGCTGTTCAGGTGGACAATCTGACTCCGGCTGAGCCGCCTGGAATCCCTGCGGTTTTGATTTTCAGCAGGGAACAATCTTATCAGCCCAGATTGTACACAGAGATAGGGAGCCCTGGGGTAGGGTTGCATAAGCACAGATTGCCTCAGCCGGGATGGGGAAGGCTCCGCTCGCTGTATTTATTTGTTTTCCCCACCGCGGGTTTCAGGTTCTCCTGGTGACCATCATTTCAGCCTTCCTTCCCCGCTCATTGTTCGAGCACCCGAGCCTTCCTCACGGATCACTGGGCAGGAGGTTCAATTTTAATCTGGCCTCAGCCCCCAGACCCTTCTGTGTTGCCTTGAGAGATTTCTTGCAAATAGGGATTTTTTCCCCATGTCACCATGGTCCTTCTCTGTGTGAGGATGGGATGGGCCCCAGCTCAGGATGGATGTGATTCCCCCCCTCCCTCGGCACACCCATTTTGGCCTCTTCCTCTCCTGCCAGCTCCTCTTTCAAATCTGGCAGCTGCGTGGGCACCTGGTCTCCGATTGCAGAGGCAGGATATACGGTTTCCGTGGAGGCCACCAGCAAATAGCTGTGGCTACGTAACCCTGGCAGAGGAGAGGGATGAGGACAGAGAGGTATCCTGAGCAAAGCAAAGCCCCCAAAATGTCTTCCAGAGGAGCACAGGAGGTGCAGAACCAGATGAAAGGCCATCCAAGGACAGCACATCCTGCAGTCCCATCCCATGCCATATGATGCTCTGCTGCCAGGACAGTCCCCTCGTGTGCTGCCCAAGGGCACGGAGTGGCAGGGCCTGAATGCACCCATGAGACATCCGTGCTGGGTTTCTGGGAAGTTGCTGGGACATGGCACGAAAAATCACCATGCAAGTCAGAGTTTGTCATTTAGAAAATGTTCTAGGTTTGAAGTTAACCCTGCAGCTGCTGGGGAGCCATCGTGGTGTGCACCTTGAATTCCCCTTTGCTGGGGAAAAATGCTATGTCTCAGTCCTATTCAAAGCTTTGGCTCCTTTGCCTCTTTTCCTTCTGGTTTAGAGGATTTTAATAAATCCCCCTTGTGCTGGTGCCTTCCGATCATGCAACATCACCTCTTTTTCTTATCTAGGGTAGATTACCAAATTTGACACATCCATAAACTAGAAGGGACCACCAGTGTGATGAGCTGGTTGGACATTTGGCGTGTCATGAGCCTGGATCAAGCCTGCTAAACACCTCCCAGAAAGTCATCACTGTGGCAGGGGGTTGATTCCCCTCCCTGCTAAAACTTCCCTGTTAGGGTTGAATTCAGCCCTGAGTGGGAGCAGACCGGAGCGGGGTGGTGGGGGTGACCAGCTGCTGACCATCCTCACCATGACCATCACAGGCTTTGGCCACACCACTGTCCCCCACCACCCCAGTGCCAGGTTCCCATGGGGTGGTGAGAGTCACACAGTCCACAGCAGAGCTCCAAAGCCCCTCACCTGGAGGTCTCCTCCAGCCCAGCCCTGCCTGTTGGGGAGCTCAGAGGCAGAGCAGAGGTGGGGCTCTCCAAGCAAGCCGCCTGCAGCTCCCCATTCCCAAGCCTTGCTTTGCCTTTGCCCTCCTGAGGGCTTTTTGAACCCATTCTAAGTCATCCCTGGGACCTGGAGGGCTCAGAAGCAGATCCTGCAATAGATGGAGCTGGTACAGCCCCAGGTGGCATCAGCCTCTTGGCCAGCTCGTTGCACTGGGTGTGTCTGCCCACTTCAGTAGGCACCGTGTCTCCTGGGAGCAGCACAGCTCCACTGTCCCTATGTCCATTTGCCCGTGCTGTTCCCTGCAAGAAATAATCCCACCTTCCTGTCAAGCACCTCCTCAGCCTTTGAGGATGTTGCCTTGAGGGGCACTTCTGAAAATGAAAATTCATAGAAATTCATAGAATTACAGAATCATAGAATGGTTTGGTTGGGAAGGGACTCTAATAACCATCCCATGGGCAGGGACACCTTCCACTAGACCAGGTTGCTCAGAGCCTCATCCAGCCTGACCCTGAACACTTCCAGGGATGGGGGATTCCTCCAGGCTCAAGCTTCAGCCTCTCCCCCTCCCACAGGGCAGCAGTGACGTGTGTCCCAGCCTGAGCTGTCCCAGCAGTGTCACACCCTGTGCTTCCCCCACTGTTCACCCAACAGACACCAAACACCTGGGGGAGCCTGGAATAGGCCAGATCCCCATCCCAGATCCACTGAGAAGGGCACATGGTGTGAACCACCAGGGGTCTTGTTTGCCAACAGGGCTGGAAGCCACCATGACAGGGGACAGAAGTGTCCCCTGCCATGGGCATTGCTGAGCCTGCACAGCACTCCCAGCTCCTGCTCACTTTGGTGCTGCTCCTGCAGAGAAGTGATGCAGTGGAGCTCTGCCAGGTGGGCAGAGGGCAGCCGCTGGCTGTGGACACCCAGGCAGCCTTTGGCAGGATTCCTGGCCAAGTTCTGTGGTTCCTTTGTGCCAGTGCCTCTGCCCAGCCCTGGAGGGCTCCCAGGAAAGGAACAGCAGTTTATAAACTGGAGTCCCTTCCCTCTTGAACTCTTTCTCTTCGTGTTTCCCTGCCAGCTCCAGGACACTGGGTGTACAAAGATCTTAATTCCCTAAATACATCTGTGATTTGCTCTAGGATGATGCTGCCCTTCTGTTGAATGAAGCACACGCCAAGGCTATGTCTGCCAGCAGCCCTGGGACTGCCACAAAACCCCTCCTGTGCCCTGATGGACAGAGCTGCAGGTCCCTGTGACTCCCACCACCCCATACAGGGCAGGGCAAGCAGGGGTGGTGGGACACAGGCTCCCTTTGGGGCTCAGGAGAAGCACCCTGATAGTTTGCAGATGTGATTTCATTTTTCAATTGTTTCTAATTTTCTTGGGGGTTTTATTATTATTTTTTTCAGTTCTAGAAAAGAGACAATTTCTTCAGGGAGTGTTAGCCACAAGCCTCATTTGGCATTGTTTTTTAGTCAATTGGTTTTGTCTCGTACTATTAGGAATATTGTGTTACATAATGATAAGCTGCAGTGACTTACAGGGACTATAAAGGGAGGCAGCGTGGGAGTGCAGAGCACCAGCCACCCTCCCCACCCCGTCACCTGCCCTTGCTCTGACCTTCAGTAGGTCTGTCATCTCCCCAGGTCTCAGTTTCCCCTCCTATAAAACAGGGCTGATCCATGCTCCAGCTATTATTTTAAAAGCGTTTCCATCCTTAAGTCAGAAAAAAAAGACAGTTTTTCCCCTTTCTTCCATCCTGAGATGAAGGCATGAGGGTTTTCCATAATTTTTCTACCACAGCTGAAATTCAGCCGAATCTGAACAGGTATGACATCGTACCAAAGCATCTCCATCCCTGCAGAACCAAGCTGTGGATGAGAAGCTAAGACAGGGATGAGAAGGAGTCGCTCTGCCCACAGAGGCATTTTCCAAAAGCACTGGACAAGTGAAAACAGGAAACCGTAATTGAACTAAACCTGCCTCTTTAACCTCATTATTAGGATTGGGATTATATGCTTCGGGGAAAGTTCAACCTCTGCTTAAAATCTGAGGAGATGTGGATGAATGCTATAAACCACAGGGAGAGAGGGAATGTTCCTGCACTTGGTGAAAAGTCCAGCTGGAAGAAAAGACAGGGTGGCATGGAATGGGGGTTCAGCCTGGTGCCCCCCTCCCAGACAGCATGAAGCTGCTATTGGGGTGAGCACTAAAAATCTCCGGGGAGCCTGGTAATTTGCTCTCTCTGCCTGAAGATTAAAGCAAATTTTCCTTCATTTCCATATTTAAAACTCTGTCCACATCCAGTTGGGAGAGAGGGCAGTGTCTCAGGTTACTTTGTACACTGCACCCAAGCTCCTGCAGATCCGGCCTCTGCCACCTCTGCTCTCCCCACACAGCACCTCAGAAAACCTGACGGCTTCAGCCCCAACAGGAACAGCAAAACCCATCCTTGGGCATGGATTGCCACAGCCAGGACGTCCAGGCTCTGTGTCCTGCTGCTGCTCATCACTTTGGGGATGTTGCAGCACCTGCCCTGAAGGCAGAGTTTGTACAGAGACCAATCTCCAGCAGCGTCACCGCACAGCGAGCTCTTCCTCAGGTGCAAAATTACCGACAGCAAAGCACACTGGGTGGGCAGACAGAGAGATTTTCCACCTGTGCAGCGTTCATGAGCTGAACTCTGGAGAAAAGCAGGAGCAAGGGAGAAACTCAGAGGTGAAGAGTTATCTCGGGGCATGTGCTGTTTCTTTTACAGAGTCTGCAGATCCTGAAGCACTTCAATAATAGTTAAACAATTGTTAAATAGTGCTTTATCTTCAGGCTGGATAACAGCACAAGCAGCCACTGGCTGCCTAGTGACAGGCAGCTCCATAAAACCACCTACTCAGGAGAGAGGGAGTTGGGATGCCTCAGCCTAATCCTGACGGTACCACACACCTGGACTCATTCCAGCTGCTGACATTCCCAAACCTGTGTGCTTGAAATGAAACTCCAACTTTCTGGCTGTTCAGGCCTAGTTTGCAGAGACACAGAGCACAAATGTGCCACGTCTTGGCTCTGGGCTCCTGGAATTGCAGCTTGGGATGTCAGGGAGCCAGGCCTGGAAATGTTGGACTTAAATCCATGGGCTGAGCAAGCATCCACTCCTCACCAGTAACTTCTCTGGAGGGTTTGCCAGCATGTAGCCCAGGACTGTGGGGGCTGAGAGTGGGGCTCTGCCTGCCCCTCGGGGGAGCTGGTGGGGAAGGGGAGTGGGCAGGAGCTGGCAGCAGCACAGGGGCAGAGCAGGAGTGTGGCTTGTGCACAGGACAGCACCGGCTCAGCGTAACCCAGGAAATTAAACGAGGAGACAGGAGGGGGCTGGCTTTCTCCTTGGGTGTTTGTTTTTATACACTGAATTTCCTGCGTGGGGAATCTAAGTGCACCCCACAGCCCTCTCCAGGCTGTCCCCAAGGTGGAGGTGGGCTGGGGAGCTGTGGGCTGCCCGTCTGACTCTGATGGGGGAAGAAGCGCTTACGGTAGAGGTGACCTTTCTAAATCCCTGCTTTGGACAGACATTTCCAATAAGTGCTGAAGAAAAGCCTGCCAGTTCCAGCTTTCTCAGCCTGCTCTCCATTTTCCTTCCATCCTCTCCAGGCTGAATTTAATCCGAGAAGGTTCCTTTGAGCTTTTGTGTGTTGCTGGGGGAGATGTGGGCGCACAAGGGATCGCGTTACAACTTTCATTTCCTGAAATGTTTGAGGGAACATCCAGGGTTTTATCCACACATCAGGCAAAGTTGAGGGCTCGGATTTCAGGTCTTGTCACTCAGCTGTCACCAAACAAATGAGCCTCTCAGAGCTGGAGTCGGAGAGAGCTACCTGCTATTCATGACCCCAAAAGCAGGTGATCACTCATGGGAAAAGCAGGTAGAATTAATCATTCTGCTGTTCTCCATTTCCTCCCCCTTTCTGGCTGACCTGGACACAGTGTGAAATCTGTCCTGGGGGGTGAACGGAAGTGGGGGGGGCGAATTAACTCCTTCCTGCCGGTGGAAATACAAAGCAGAGCTAGGTGAGAAAGAGCCCCAGGCTGCCTCCCCAGGCTGGCTCTGCTGTGAAAAGCTTGCTGCGAGGTCAAGTCTAATAGAGGAGAGCTCAGCAACCTGCACCTGGCTCAGCTCCAGGGCCTCCCTGCTCCTACCTGACGGCTGGCCAGGGAATTTTTTCCAGGGGGATGCTCTCAGCACCCTCCATCCCTCCTTTCCACCATCCGCCTGTTGCCAGCCTCGTCCCTCTCCCTTTTGGGGAAATGGAGAGCCGGGGTGTGGGTAGGGGTCTGAAGCCGGGGGCCTGAGACTACCCCCGGTCTGCAGGTGTGTGCTGGAAAGGGGGATTTAGGCAAGGGGGGCATCCCATGGCATCTTCCACAACCCTTTGACAGTCAACCCTTTCCCTGCCTTCACGCAGGAAGTGCCTCTGCGCTGTTTGCTTTGAAAATAAGTCCTGGTTCTCGAGTCCTTGCTTGGCTTTCCCGCCGCGCAGGGCTGGAGCCCCGGGCAATATTTATCCTTCCTCTTCACCGAGCTCGTGGTTTGGGAAAAAAACGGAGCTGGAGCTTATCCATCCTCGAGGCGTAGAGCCCGTAGCTGCTGACCCTAAAAACCTCCTTCATTTCCCCGGGGGTTCCCCTTTTCTGCCCGGAAAGGAAGCCTTTTCTGCTGCGCTGCTTTGTGACGGATCACGGTGGAGCTGGGTGAGACCCCCGGGAAGGGTGATGAAGGTCCCCGGGAAGGGCGAAGAGGGCGAGCCTGGACCGGGGGGCACGGACCGGCCCATCCTATCCCCGAAGGTCCCGGCGGGTCGCGCAGCTGGACCGGTCCCCTCCCCCAGCCGGACAGCCGAGGTCGGGGTCGCCGCACAGAGGGGGAGAGGGGTCCATGCTCCCCCTACAACGTCGGGTCTTGTCCCGGCTCCTTCCGCGGCCGCAGATGAGCGCAAGCAGCTGCGCGCCCGCCGTGCGGTTTGCTCGTCCATGCGCGGGATTTGCGCCCTCCACTCTTACTCCCACGGAGCCACGAGGTGTCCCGGCAGGCCGGGAGGTCCCCCCTGCCCCGGCCATGCCCCCCCGAAAGGGTCGTGGGCGCAGGAAGCCCGGCGGGATCTGGGCAGGGTCCCCCGAGGGGGCGGCCGGGGCCCGTCCGGAGGGAGGAGGAAACCATCCCGGTATCCCGGCCCCGGGCCCCGGCTCCCCCGCAGCCGGAGCCGAGGAGGGCCAGGGGTGGGCACGGATCCGCTGCCCCGTCCGGCCGCGGGTGGGGGTTCCGCGAGGGGCTCTGGAGCGGGGCCGGGGCCCGCTGGAGATCGAGCGGGAGGGAGGCGAAGCGCTCGGGCCGGGCAAGACCCTCCTGCAGAGGGTGACATTTCTCCATGGCCCAAGACCCCGAGCACAAACACGGCAGCGACTTAAATAAACACTCACTTAATGATGCAAAACGCTAACAGGGAGGACCGGCACCAGCGAGGCCCCGACGGGGCGGGCGGCGGGGCCAGGCGCTCCCTCCCGGCCGGGCACTCGGCTCTCTCGGGGCGACCGCGGGCAAAACGGGTCCTCCGTCTGCGTCCTTGCTCCCTCACGAAGTCACCGCCTTCCCCGCAGCCCCGAACCTCCGCTGCAGCCCGTAGGGAGGGGGTGAGGGTGGGCAGAGGGGCACGGGCTCGCCCCCGCAAAGAAAAGCGCAGCCTGGGTGTTCTGCCATCAGCGTTGTTTAATTTAGACTGTTTAGGTACAATAGAAAATAAACCCGAAAGCACATGCGATTTTTGGTAACAAATACTCGAGACAGGCAGCGTCATCCGCGGGCTCTCTTCAAGCCGGAGGAGGGAGGCGGCGAGCGGGCACAGACGGGAGAAGGCAGCGGGGAACTGGCGGGGCAGTTCAGGAGGAAATGGCCGTCGACTTTTATTATTACTATTATTATCCTAATTTTTAGCCACATTGATGCATTTCACCACCGAAGAGGAGAAAGCTTGGGGGACGCGGGTCCACGGGAGCCCACTCAGTATCTGCCTCGCACGGCCGCGGTCAGACACAGGCACTTTGTAAAACTCTAATACTGCAGCTTTTGAATTTTTTTTCACTCTTTCTTCTTTTTTTTCTTTTTTTTTTTTTCTTTTTAAATTTAAACTACATCGAAATCTTTTTGGTAAGGCTAAATATGAAAAATGTAAACGTAACTTCCCCTCCCTCCTCCCGCTCCGACACAGGGCTCAGTACAGCGGTTCTTTCCCCCTGTTCCGGTCCCAGCTCCTCGGGGATCGGGCCAGGCAGCTACAGGGATGCGCCGGCCGACCCTGCCCCACCGCGCCCTCGGCCCTGGGATTTGTTTGGGTGGAATCGGATCCAGCTGGGTTTGGGTTTTTTATTTTCTTTCCCCCCCCCCCTTTTTTTTTTTTTTTTTTTTGTAATTCCTGTTGGGACCAACTCGAAGGACTGATGAGGGTTATTGCCGCTCTCTGCGTTTGGCTACGTGGAAAAAAAAATAGTAGAAAAAAAATCGTGGTGATAGTGGGACACGCTGTGGGGGAACTGGAGCAAGAGCCGATGTGGAGTTGTGTGGAAAGAGCCGAGAGTCCCGTTAAGAATCAGCGGGTGAGCTGTAAAACCGGGTGCTGTCCTCTATGTACAACCCAGAGCCTCTGTCCCCGAGCAGAACCTCCTCTCCCGATCCTCCGGCCGCCCGCCGAGGGCCTTTAGGATCCCAGATCCACCAGGCTGGACGTGAGGGGTCCCAGCAGCGAGTCCTGGAGCTGGTGGCCTTGGAGGCTGTGAGGGGTCTGGGATGCGGCTAAGCCGCTCAGGGAATAGCCGGAGCTCCTGGCGTGGCTGAGGTTCCCCTGCAAGAGCAGGACCGAGTTCTGATCCGGGCTTTGGGGAGGAGAAAACTCTTCCTCGGAGCTGGACATGAGGGGTTTGCTCCCATCCAGAGGCGAGAGTTGGTTCGGTTTGTTGGTGGCCGCGTTGTTGTTTTCCGTGTTCTCTCTGCGGAAAGGGAACAAAAAAAAAAAACAAACCCACAACGGGGATGTTAGGGCGGGCATGAGGCGGCGGGGATGGGCATTGTGCTAATGTCCCCCGTAAATCCTTCGCGTTTAGTTCCACCGTGGGAGCGGATGCTTCTCAAGGGGGGAAAAATAATCCTAATAATTTCGTAACGGATCGTCCCTATTTCTTTTACCCCTCCTACAAATAAGTACACTGAACAGCCCGGTAGTTTAGGAGAGGAGGGAAAATTGGAGGAAGGGACTTTTTCTGAGGGGCGGTTTTTCTTTTCAATTAAAAATGAAAGTGCGGCCCGGGGACGAGCAGGGTGCGGGATTTTCTCTAGGAGGCCCGGTGCGGAGATGGCTGAAGGAGATGCCCTCCGTGGCTCTCTGCTTCGCCGGGCCGAGCGGCCGCCTCGCACCGAGGCCACCGCGTCGCCTGCCGGGGTGGCCTCGGCACGGGGCGGCGGCCCGGCCCGGCCAGCGCGTCCTCATCCCGGTCTCCCTCTGGTTCCCCCCACCTCTCCATTCCGGAGCTGCATCTCTCTCCTCCGGGCTTCAGAGCTACCCTGCCCGACCGCCGGCAACACACGACCCGGCATCCCGACCGCTTCCCGGAGGCTCCGGGTCCGCATCGCTCCCGGTTTCCTCGGGGAGGCAGGCAGCAAACAAAGGCGGCGGAGCGGCCTGGAAGAGGACGGTAAGTGGCTCGTTGTTCCCCCGGGGCAGGTGAGGTCGAGTGGATCTCGGGTGAAAAACCCACTTGGGTTTCCACGGAAGGGGAAAACTCAACGCGGTTTACAAAAAAAAAAAAAAGGGTTTGGGGNACGCGGTTTAAAAAAAAAAAAAAAAGGGTTTGGAGGGAACCCTGTGTTTTCGTCGTTCCTATCCCATCCGGCTCCGGGTACTCGCCGCGCTCCCGGAGCAGCTCCCGGGGTTCTCAAACGCCCCCCGCACGGTGGAGCAGGGAGAAAAGAGGGGAACGGAGGGGTGGCACGTACCTTTCCTTTGCCTCCGCCGCTCGGTCCCGTTGCCTCCTGTTCTTGAACCAGTTGCTGACCTGGGTGGTGGTGAGGCCGGTGGCCTCGGCCAGCTCCCGCTTCTCGCGGGGGGACGGGTAGGGGTTGTGGGCGTACCATTCCCGCAGCACGCCCCGGGATTTCTCCTTGAAGCAGTAGCTGGTTTCCTCGCCGTCCCAGATGGTGCGGGGCAAAGGGAATTTTCTGCGGACGCGGTATTTGCCGACGGCGCCCAAAGGTCTGCCCCGCAGCTTCTCGGCTTCCACGTAGTGCGCCTTCAGCCAGAGCTGCTGCAGCTTGGGGTGGTTGTGGGGGGAGAACTGGTGGCTCTCCAGGATCTTGTAGAGCTCGCGGAAGTTGCCGCGGTGGAAGGCCACCACCGCCTTGGCCTTGAGGACGCTCTCGTTCTTGTGCAGGTGGTCGCAGGCCGGCAGCGACCAGAGGAACCGGCCCAGCCTCTCCAGGTTCCCCCCTTGCTGTAGCACCTCGCAGACGCAGGCGACCTGCTCCTGCGTGAAGCCAAACGACGGCAGCATCGACATGGCCGAGCGCGGCGGCGGCCGCAGGAGGACGAAGAGAAGGAGGAGGAGGACGAGGACGAGGAGGAGGAGGCGACGGGCACCCCGCGGGAGCGCGGCGGCGGAGGGGCGCGGGGTAGGCGCCCGCCGGGCCCGGTCCCGGTGCTGATCCCGATCCCGGTGCCGGCCCCAGAGCGGGGAGGCGCTGCGGCAGCCGGGGGCGGTGTGTCGGGCGAGCGGGGATGCTCGTCGCGGCGCCGGGGGGACTTTGTCCCCGCTCCGCC
>VZTH01018680.1:0-57417 GCA_013397815.1 Aleadryas rufinucha
ATCAGGAGACTTTTCTCTGACTCAAATGGTTTTGCCTTGGTATGAAACTAGCATATAAGAACAGAATGAATTCAATTGTCTTTCAATTTAGCTGCTTTGGACTAAAAAAGGCTCGAACAAAAGCACAAATTGCTCCCTTGTAATAAGGACTTTTCTTAAATATCTTAGATGTGAAACATCATTAGCTTCATCCTCAAGAAAGGATGGACTGACAAACCACCTCCTTCTAAGAAAAGGTTTCTTGTACCAAAATGATAAGAGATTTGAAATTGCATTGGAGAGTTTTGGGAATATTTGCAAGTAGAGCTATGCTGACTTAATCTGACAGTATTGGAGTCTTTGTGGAGTTTAGTGATAACAGCTTGAATCCATTTAAATCCAATGATTTTTGGCACAACATGCTGCTGTTGGTTTCCTATAAATCCTCTTTCTGCACCTTTCTAAATGTAGATCATATTTTTACTAGTCATAAGAGAAGTTTCACATCCATCTTCCCTTTCTTCCAGATTGCTGTCAAAATGAGTGAAACACCTTCCAGTAGTTACTCGGTGAATCATCCAAACTCCTCTGAGAGTGAACAGAGTTTATCCACACGCCATTTCAACGTTACTGAACCTGTTGTGGCAAAACGGATTTGTTTCTATAAAAGTGGAGATCCCCAGTTTAATGGAATCAAAATGGTAGTTAATAGCAGGTCTTACAAGACATTTGATGCCTTGCTGGATAGTTTATCCAAAAGGGTCCCACTGCCTTTTGGAGTAAGGAATATTAGTACACCAAGAGGGAGACACAGCATCACCAGTTTGGAGGATCTTGAAGATGGAAAATCCTATATTTGCTCCCATCAGAGGAAAATGAAGCCCATCAACCTGGAGCAGGCCAGCAAAAAGCCACTGCCCTGGCAGATCAGCAGGCCTGTCAGCGCTCGTCGTCGAGCTGTGCAATTAGCAAGGCAGAATGAAGATGGGTTTGGCCATCGAGAAAGCAGAATAACAACTCCCAAAAAGATGCTTGTTTTCAAAAATGGGGATGTAAGGCTCAGGCGCACCGTAGTTTTGGGAAAGAAAAATACACAAACGTTTGAGGCCTTTCTGGATTATATGAGTGAGTTAATGCAATATCCAGTTGCGAAACTCTATACCACTGATGGCAGAAAGGTGAGACTATGGATGTGTATTGCCTTTTTTTAATAATTTCTTCTAGATTATTTTAAATTAAATAAAAATTATATCCATCATAACCTTGAAACATGGTCCTGATGTGTGATCTGATGCGCTAAATTTCATCTGTTTACTTTCTGTGCTTTTTCCCCCTTCAGAAGGACTACTAGCTTGGAGGAAATATACTGGAATCTTGGGAACAGAGAGAAGCTAGTGAAGGCACATTTCATTTTAAGCAAAAAGAAAAAACACTTTTATTTCTCTTACTCAGGCCTCTTTCAGGCGTGCTTCCAATTCTATACTTTTACCCATTTACAAAAATCTTCCTTTAGTCTTAATGTTGTTTATCTGGGATTTTTAATGTTTTAGGACATGATAAATAGCATCTAATGGCCACACATATTTTTATCATTGCACAGGTGCAGAGTGGTTTGCCATCAATGACTTGGAACTCTGACACCTGATTGCCTATTATAGTTTGCAAACCGTGGACCATGTTCTGTACCTCTAAACTCAGATGGTGCAGCACTAATAATCCAGATTTTAATCTTGCATACTGTTTTTATAATTTTATCTCAGTGTTTTTTCTGTCTGTTGTTTAACCACAGAAGAACACTTATGGTTACTCTTAGCAGGTATCTAGAATTAGAATTCCATGCAGAACTCCAGGAGTTCAAGGGAAATCTCCTGTTTGCCCTCTGCTCCGCTTACTGAAATTGTGTATTAGATTGGGAAACTGTCCATATTACCTACAAATTAGTGAAGTGCTGTTTGTAAGCAATATCTTGCAATATATTTTGGAACATACATTCAAAACTCTCAGACAAGGCTTCTGAGCATCTTGATCCAGTCAGATTTGCTTTGAGTGGAAGGTTAGACAACATGACCTCCAGAGGTCTTTTCCAAAATATAATGATCTGTGATTGTGTCCTATTCCTTTGTGGAAGTATGAGTCAGCTGCTTGTGGTGTATTCTGAATTTTTCCTCCAAGTATGTCTTCATATGTATACCTACCTCCAAATGCATATTCACATTTCATGGCTACGAACAGTCACTGTGCAACAACAAAACTAAATTACATGTGCAAACACTTAAATTTTAAGAAAATTTTCATCTGGATCCAAGTTGCTTCTTGAAGTAATTATCCAATACATTTATATAACAAGATATATCTTCACAGAAATAGGAATTGCCTTATAGGAATTGAAAAATTAATTCCATGCTGTGATACATATTTAATAGTCTGCTGCAAATGAATGTAGAGACTAAGAAGTGAAGATATTAAAGCTTGAAAGGGATAAATCTCTTACATTATTTTTTGGTGGTTACTGAGGCAGAGAATTTAATGTTACTTTTTTTTCCAGGTTCCTAATCTTCAGGCCCTGATATTGTGCTCTGGAGCTGTAGTTGCAGCGGGGAGAGAGCCTTTTAAACCAAGCAATTATGAATCTCTTGGGTATTTGCGGCCAGCTAAATTGCTTGGAATTGGAAATCGTGTGTACCCAAAAGCAAATGCCAAGTCAGAAAGTGAAAAGAGTAAGTTCTTTGAATTCATTAGTATTTTATTAATTTGTTTATCTCTCTCAGCATAAGACATAAACAGTGACAATCTTACAAGGATCAAGGATATTCAGAATGGCCGGTTGAAATTGTTTATATCTGCTGTGACTCTATAAGCTTATGAAAGATCAAAGTGTTAATTTTCTTTTTAAAATGCAAGTTTCTGCTAAGTACTCAGCTGGTATGCATATTTTGTTTCTGACAGACTTAAAACACGGATGCAAATCTCTGAGTATATTTTATTTTAATTCACTTGATTGTCATTGTTAGTTTTTTGGTGTCAGAATTAATAACAACAGTGCTAAAGAAAAACCTTAGGCTACTTCAGGCTCTGACTGAATTGCTTGGGCAAAACTTTTGTTCAGTTTTCAGAACTTAACAAGTGGAGGTTCGGTTTGTCTTGACTTACTTTTCTTCTCTTGTCCCATGCTCCTCATAAATAGGAAAACCAGTACAGCATCTATCTACTCACAAATCCATCACGTTTTTGAAGCTGCTTTTACCTAAACAGTGTTGTCCATTGGCTCATATCCTCATGGCTGTGATATATATTTTTTGAATAAGTTTGGGAAAAGATACACAAACATCTGCTTTCCCTTTGATTACTCGTGGAGTTGTGCAACTGATAAGGTCAGGAGGAGTGTGAAGTGGCCAGTGGATGATTAAGAACATGAGGAGCTCTTGGAGAGAAGCCAGGCTAGATGAATAGCCTGAGGCTGAGGGAAATGAAATGCTGCAGTACCAGAGCTTTAGGTCCTGGGGGAATTCTTGACATTAGAGCAACCTGTAGGGCTGAGGTACTGTCTACAGGAACTTGATTAATCCGGGGGTACTCTGTACTCTTGCTACAGCTTCATGCTGTACTGGAGAACCCAGGGAACACTGTAATTGTTACTGTACTGGGACATTCCACAGGAAACTGACAGTGTCATGGAGCACATTAATATATAAGACATTTGATTTCCATTTGCTTGAGGGAGTTCCATTCACATTCCTTGCACTTTATTGTCTCTCCACCGAGCTATTAATTTTAGTTTTTTTCAGCCTTCATGTACTTTGACTTGCACAGATTGAGACCTATTTGCAGAGCATAACTAATGAGTCAAGAGAGAATGAATAAGAACATTTTGAGAATGAAAGTTCTGCAGAAACGAAAAATCCTACACAGATTTTGCTTTGAGACAGAGACTGAGCCTTGCAGTTGTAGAAAACCTGAGTTGCTGAATCTGATTATCTCCTGCTTCTAATTCTTAGTTAACAGCAATCACAGAAGGAGGGAGGAAAAAGCAAGCCTCTTTTTGTCTTTAACATGAGAATTTCAAAAATCTCAGATGTAGGAGATGTCATTGATGATATGAAAGCATGGAAAATGAAATTTCAGCATCTTTGTTCCAATTCCATTTCCTGAGGTAGAGAAGGTGAGATTTTCACTTTGGGAAGCATAAGTTCTGGTCTGTGTTAGAGGAATTAGTACAAACTTTTGTGTCCTATTCAGTTCATGGTAGTGCATATGCTTGAGAAACTTGCAAGGCAGTTTGCCTGAAGTTATAGACATGCATCTATACTGTATCAGTGATATTTTACTGCAAAAGTCTTGATGTGACACCACTTATACAAACAAAAAAAGCTTAAATTCAAGAAATGTAGATAAGTTAATATCACGTGTTTAAACTCTTTTTGCAACTGAAACCTGTCTATTAAATGGTGGATCATATATATTTAGATATCAGTGGCAGTTGTGCAAACCTTTGTGTGGATATACCTGCACTGTTTCCCTTGCACGTGCAGAAGACCTTGGAAGACAGCAAAACTTTATCCTTATCTCATGTTCTTTTAGCTCTCAACCCTTCAGTGACAACTACAGGAGAGAGATGAGATAAAAATTTCTAAAAGACCCAAGTTATTGCAGAGTAATCAAAATATATTGTGGGAATATATATTGTGTATGCTCACACATTTTGGACCACATTCAAAAATCACTGAAGTCTAGAAGTATTCTCGTTGGCTTTGCTGAGTTTTGCACCATTGTCTACAATACAGATACATAAATGTGTTTCAGAACGTCATGATTTAAGTTTAGATTTTACAAGGAGTTCAAGAACTTCAATGTTTACTTCTTCATAGAAGGCCAGTCCAGAGGATTGGATATGAACCCTTTCCTCGTGTGTCAGTGACATACTACAAAGAGTAGTTACCTGTGTACTATAGGTTGTTAGATTAAGCCTAAGGAGATATATGTTCACCTTGACTGACATGCTTTAGTACTGACTGTAAGAACTAATAGGAAATGATGTACTAATGATCACTAAAGCATGAAGAGGAAGTAAAGCTGGTAGCTTGAAGCCCAAACAACTGAGGGCCTATGAATCCCTTGAAAAGCTCAGGGCAACCTCAGCTCTCAACTAAGTACAAAACGAGATCATCCAGTACTTTTTTAGGCTTTGGATCTTCAAATAAGACTATAGTTCTGGCATTAGAAAGAACTTACTGTAAAATAAAATTAAGTGGACAAGTATTTAAATACTTGATTCTTTATTGAGACTTTCTTATATTTTTCTCTCTAAAAACTTTTTAGGTGAACTACAAGATTAGCCATGTTTTTTTCCCATTGCAAAACAAGTAAACAACCAAAGTATATAAAATTAACACACTTCATTAGCATCTCTAATACTAATTTTTTTCCTTTCTTATTTTCTCTTCCTTTGTTGCCTGTCTGCTGTCTCATCATCTGGATCCTTATCCATGGCATTTGTCTGCTCTACTTTCTACCTACTGAATGAATCTGTGTTCTTTCGATGTAATTATTGGTAGTGACAGCTGAAATGGACTCTAGCTCAAGATCTCAGCTATTCTCAGTTTCTTCTGATAAAGGATCCAGCAATGATAACAACTCAAATGATAACAACTCAGATTCTTCCTATGTTCTTGACAGTCAAAATGGGATAGAAGGAAATCAGTCAGTTATTGGTGAAGACTTATCTGTGACACAGTATCAAGATGACGTTGAGAAATCTGTTCATGTTAATCAAGATGGCACTATCACAGTGGAAATGAAAGTTCGATTCAAAATTAAAGAGGAAGAAACCATTAAGTGGACAACCACTGTAAGTCGTGCTGGCCTTTCTGATGACAAAAATATCTCCATTTGCAATTCTTCTGCAATGAATGTGGAAGACTGTTCATCCGATGTAAACACATCAGACTGTATAAATCCGAAAGATGGTCCATTTTTGAAGAGCTACAATAAAGAAGAGGAAGACTCTTTGCAGCAATCCAATGAGGAAGTGTCAGAAAAAGAATCAGAGTCTGATTTGAAAACTGCTGATTGTAATGCCTCTGAGAAGAGCAATTCTGCAGATTTAGACGTAGGAAATGTACCCGAGGAAAATATCAGGCCTCGCTTTTATAGGCCTCCCACCCCTGGGCCAAGGCGTGTTAGACAAAAGAAAGCAGTAGTTGAAAGTGTCACCTTGGTATCTGAGAAAGAGGTTCAAGAGAAGACAATAGGACAGTTTTCCTACAGTGAGGAAATAGAGAATGGAGAAAAAACATCTGAGTATTGCATGGTAGCTCATTCAAGCAGAAAAAAATCAAGTGTCTGTAATCCAAAGTTTAATGAGATCAGTGACAATCCTTTATTAAAGCTTTCTTCAGAAAATATAAAAGAAGAAATGCTTTTTAAAGTAAGCCACAAAAGTAGTGAGTTAATAGAAACCACAAACAGGAAGACATTAGAAGTGCCTGATGAGAATGGATTGTTACAGAATATATTGGAGAAATCAGTTGTGGGACAAGGTGCATATAGTAGTTTGGTATCAACCTCCAAAGCTAACATCAGTGGTTTCATGCCATCGTCAAAAACTTGCCAGACACCTAGGCCAGGTACAGCAGATCACATCCATAAGTCATGTGATATTAAACAAATAAAAAGATCAGTGAGTTCTTTCATTACGTATTCAGAATTATGTCAGTCAAAAGAAGAAATAAAAGGCCAAGCTGCTGATTTAATAACTGTTTCTCAAGATTCAATGCATTCATCCTGTGTTGGACATAACCAGATGAAGATGATGGCACTTCCCTGTAGTAAGGGTCCTACTGAGAAAATAAATCAAACAACTGGATTCTTTCCTACTGCTACTGAAAGTGAGAATCAAATCAGTGCCACATCTGAATCTGTGAGGGCAATACTCATTGAGAGCAGCCAATCTGCATCATCCCTCACCAAAAAGAAGAAGAAGAAAAGAAAATCGTCTAGCTTTCTAGAGCAAGGTTCATATGAAAATCAAAAGCATCAGGAAATTTCAGGGATAATTAAAAGTGAGGGATTGCATATCACGCAGGATTCCACAACAGAGGCTATGGATAAATATTCTGAAATGCCTCAGAAAGAAAGATCTGAATATTTTGCAAGAAACAATGGTGGGTCTGCCAAGTCAGACAAAAGCACGTGTCCTGAAGATGAGTTCTATCACCAGGATTCAGTGGAACAAAATGGATTATCATCATCATCTAATAAAAAAAAAAGAAGTAATAACAAGAAGTTGGCCAAGGTAAAATTGAAGTCAGGCAAAAAAAGTAGTATCGTTTCATCTGCAAAGAGTGAAGATGGTCTAATGACAGCTGGTTCAAACAATGAATCTGAACTCAGTCAGGATACACTTAGTACTGAGAAAGAAGGCACACAGCTTATAACCAGTTCTTTTGAACAGACACCTTACTCATCAGTGACTTCAAAGCCATTGTCAGAAGTGCCAAAGGATCTTAACTTTGAAAAAGAAAAGAAAAAGAATAATTTGGAATATTTGTCATCAAAGAAAGAGAAAAAGCAAAAGGCGATGAAGAAAAATCTAAGTAAAGGTGTAAATAAGATAAATATGTCAGAGAGTGCCATTACACTAGAGGCTCTAAACCAGGAGGATTTTCAAGAGGAGGTAGTTGAACATTCACGAGAAAACTATGTCCAAACTTGGCTGAAAAACTCATTATCAAATTCTGTCTTACCCCCTATAAAGAAAAAAGAAGGGACTGTAGAGAATAGCCATGCTTGTTCTTTTCCTAAAGAAAATACTGGTGCTTCTGTAGAAAAAGAAGCTAGATTTATCACAAATAATGTGCATGTAACTGGAAAAAAACACCTACTTGAAGATAATCTAACAAAAAAACCATTGAAGCCTATTGGCAAATTGAGAATTTCAGAAGACTCAGCCAAGGATTCAGATGAAAGACAAACTGGCTCTTTGATTCATTCTAGTACATCTGTAGTAGAAGAAGCCGAGTATTCACTAAAGTCGGAATTTCATCAGGATGGTAAGCTGCATTTGTTTCATGAAACACAAGACAATGATAAAAAGATGGCAGAAGTTGATGTTCAAGTTACCAACCTATGTCAAAGAAAAAGATCTGAAGTTGCTGTTCAAGCTGATTGCACAATTGTTAGTGAGAAAATTGGAATTGATGTTCAGAATAATTGCATGTCTAGCATGTTGCTGTATGAACTACAATCAGCTTTGCTTGGTCTGCAGAAAGAACATAGTGGATGTATAGGAAAAGCTTGCAGCTTTTCAGATCTTTCTCCTTCAGCTTTTGGTTCTTCCTCCAATGCCCTCCTAGCCTGGCTACTTTTACTGAATCTGAGAGAGAGTTTGATTGGGACAACCATAGATGATATGCAAAAGAATGCCTGTAGCTGTTCTGAAATACTTACACAGTTAAAATGTCTGAAACAAACTGCAGCTATAGAACAAGCTGATGAGCTGAAGGCTGTCTTCTCACATCTCCAACAATCAACAGAAAATAAGTTATTACACTTAAAGAAGGAACTTGAAAAGCAGGACTCTACACATGAGAGTATGACCACATCTGAAATTCCTAATGATATACATTTGCATGAACATGAAGAATCAGTTGAGCCTTGTCTTGCAATGGACAGTGTCAGTTCTGAAGCTCTAAAATTAACTGGGGAATCAGAAAGCTGTTTTGATATAGAGAAGGATCTTTGTAAAGAAACAGAGACTTTAGACATGATTGCTCCCACAACACAACTAGATGGTCAATATGCCAGTACTAATTCAAATACCTGTAGCCTTCCAGCAGCTATAGAGACACCAGAGAGAAATGAAAAAATGGTTGATAGACTATATGAAAAAACTCAAGATACATCATTTGTTAATGAAGAATCAGAATCTTCAGTAGAACCTAACTCCACAGTTCATAGTGTAACTTCTAATGATAACAATTGTATTTTAGATCAGGATACTTCTGAGTTAGAAGGTGAAAAAGGTGTTGTACATGTCACCACTGATAAAAGTGAAGATGAGGATGTTGATCCAAAGTCAGCAGATACTGACAAAACCCCAAAAAACCAACTTACACTAGATGCTGAAACCTCTGTAGAATGTAATAATGAGGATTATTCTGTACAGGGTGACAAGGAAGATGCAGAAATATCTGAGCAAACCTCTGAGAGGTTATCTACAGTCTCTCCCTTATCATTTCGTTATGAATCAAAGCAAATTACAGAAAGTGACATGACTGAAGAAGAACAGAAATTGCAAGTAGAAGAACTGGAGAATAAAACGTGTTCTGACACTTCTCAATTACAAAAATGCTTAAAAAGTCCTGCTACTTCAGACTGGTCAGATTACAGACCAGAATCTGAAGACAGTGATTATAACTTTAGAGCATCCAGTGACTTGACCAATGAAAGTGGGGAGGAAGCACTTGAAAAACATTATAATACTGGCTATGTAAAGAGAACTATTGAACGACTCTATGGCAAGACAGAAGCTTCATTTAAGCCTGACTTTCACAAAGGATTTCCTTATACGTCAAAAGTATTTCAAAAGGATACTGAAGGATTCCACTCTGCAGTGGGGGAAAAAATAATTTATTTTTCTCAAGAACCTACGTCTTGTTCTTCAGAGAAATTGTCACATTCTTCGCTACCATCACAAGAATATCCAGTAAATGTAAACAAAGATGGCAGTATATGGAGAAGAGAAAATACTCCTTTACCAACACCACAATCTACTCTTAACAGAGAAGAGGCAAGTTATACTAATGACTCTTCAGGGGAATCTCCAAATCAACATTGTCAACCTAGCATTCAAGCTAGTGAAGATGAAGGAATACTGATAGATAAAGGCAAATGGCTTCTGAAAGAAAATCATTTGATAAGAAGATCACCACCTGAACGGATTGGAATGTATGGTAATTTGGATACAACATCAATTGAAACTAACAGTGATGAAGTTCCATACTCTCACTTTGGTAATCTGGATCAGTACCCTGCCCTCGATGAGATCCCTTCTTCAGAACTTGAAGACATGGTTAAACCCCCTGAAAATTTCTGCAGCTACTTCAATATGCCTCATAATAGTGATTCGGACCCCTTTCAGGATGATTTAAATACAAAAGGAAAACCCAGTCGCAATGGCAAGATCCTTCCTGCGCCGAACAAAGAAAAGACCAGTCCATCAGCCATGGTAGGTCCTACTTCCATACAGGATGACACCAACTTTCCAGCCTTTTCTTCTGTAGAATTTAGATTGCCTGATAACAAGGTGCATCCATTGGAAAAGCCTTTAAATGCTGTACCCATACAGTCTCAGCCAGCTAATGTTAGTAATGTTGATAGAAGTGCTCTTCGTGAAGAAGATTCTCTGGACAGACTCCATGCTATATGTGGCCAACATTGTCCAATACTGATGGTAACAGTAATACCAGTTAATGAGGAACAGAGAGGATATGCCTACCAAAAGGCTTCTGATATTGAGAACTATCTGGGTCCATATTTGTTGGCCAAAAAGAGTGAATGTTTGGAATGGTTAGGCCAAGACCTGACAGACAAAAATAATCACCTGGCTTTGAAGAATAACTCTATCAATAAGATTGCCAATAATATCTTTAATAGATTTTATGCTGAGAACACCTTAGATTTTATTAGTAACTTTGGAATACTTGCATCCTCGACTTTGAAAGACACAAATAATTTAGGAGAATTACATATTACAGAGGATATGAATGTAAACCCCATGGAAGCCAGAAACTGTCTAAATAATGTATCCAAACGTACACCTGGTGATCTTGTCACAGGCACAAATACTGAGCTACCCAATGGAAAGACAAAAATATGTCAAACCTTAAGAATAAATTTAATTTATATTGTTGGAGAAAAATTTTCTCCCATGTTGGCAGATCCAGCAGAAACCTGTCATTCTGAAACATTTCTGAAGTGTGATGCTTCCTTAAATAGCATTGAACATAAAGCCTCTGAAAATCTGAAAAACAAAAATGCCTTTCCTACAGAAGAAGAAGAAGACAATGAAGAAGAAATTTGCTTTTGTACACTAAACAGTGGAAACAGTAAAGATGAGAAAGACTTGTAATAAAGATCTTGGAATTTTCATTATATTAGATTAGTGAAAACATCTTCAGGAAAAAAAAATTACATAGTAAACTGCTGAATGGCACAACCAATAAAACTCCCGGTGTGAATAACTTGTTAAAAATAAGTCACAATTGTATATCACTGCTGAAATACAAATATTAATTAAATTTTTATGGGAACCACCATACAAAGAAAGTTGTTGTTCTAAGGCAATAATTTCTTGGCTAGAAAAGAGTTTTTCCCTGAAATGTTATCTGTTAAGAGGTAGTTATATACCATCTAATTTTAGTGAAATGACGGCTGCTTGTTTGAACAGAGAACCGAAGTTTGAAATACCTGCCCAAGTTTTAAGATAAGATTTCTATACTCCATGACATTTGAGAAGGAGCTTGAAAACTGCCTTTCAGTAGAAATACTTTTCCCAGAAAAAAATCAACTGATATGTTTAATTTGAAATGAAAAATAGAAAAGACTATTCAAATGCTGTAATACAATAACAAGTAGGAAACAGAAGTCATGCTAATTTTTATATAGATGTACATTATCAAACTGCTGTTTGAGTTTTTAAAGGCCAGCTGCAGAACATGTATGTGAGTAGAGAGATTCTCCCATGTAGCATCATCCAGACGCCAAGTAAAGTTGGCCTCTTTAACCCAAAGGATGCTACAAAAGGGGCATACTTAGGAACTGAGAACAGAGACTGTCAATGGACTTCCTGACTGCTCTTGCCATATTTCCTTCTGAGGCAGCACCACTTACTCTTAAAATTGTTCTACATACACAGCAAGTTTTAGTTGTGTGTTCTTACTCAACCTCTGTACTTTAAAGATTGTCTATGTGTTTTGGTGTTGTTTGGGGGTTTTTTTTGTGTTTTCTTTTTTTTTTTTTGTAAATATGTTGTATTTTGAGAATCCAAGGCATATGCAGTATGTTCCAGGATCTTTCAATCTGTTATTAGAGTTATTTTGGATACCTGTTTACAGCATTTTTTTAACACTGCATATGTGTAGTAATCACTCATATATGGTTTACAATTTTCAGTAAATGATGTAACACATGAAATTGGAAAATATTTAATGGATATTGTGATTAGGTAGAGTGTTTCAGTTTTTTGGTTAAATTTTAATTGCTAATATTGCATAGTACCTCGCTTCAATGTCAATGAAGTCAGAGATATACCTGAAAAAAGAAGGCGCAACTTTTTGGGGAGATAATGAGAATTTTGCCATTCTGTACTCTTGAAGACTGTATCTAGAATAACTACCATGGACATGCTGTGATAAGCCCCGGGTCATGATCCTTTGATTATCCAGATTGAGGACCTAATAAAAGGCTGACGCAAATTCCTCTTGGCCCAGAGGCTTTGATTGTGCCCATGTGGATCAGAAGGCACGTGGAGGGGAAGTAGAAGTTGAATGTGAAGCAAAAGGGGTTTGTAGCACACGTGGGAAACATAGAAGCACTCCAGTTCTTTTTAGAAGTCCAGTGGTTGATATATATCCCCCTAACTAACTGTTATGTTTCTGTTGTTTGAAGAGGTGTGTTCTATGTAATAAACTAATGTTATAACTCTAAAGCAAGATGTATTGTCTGATATATTTCACACCAAATAGCTGTGTGTTATTTCCTATGCTGGCCTTGTTTCTGACGTTCTTCTATCTGTCTCCACTTCTTTTTGTGTTCTCCCTCACATATTTTCGAACTACTCCAAGTGAAGATTCTCAATGATATTTTTTCATCCCTTTACACGTCAATACAGAAATAAAACCTGTGTTTGGAAAATGCAACTCAGAATTACTAGAATCCATCTAAATGTCATATAGCATTCTGTGTGGTAAATAATGTCTAAATGTTAGGCAAATTAACAGCTATATATGTCTCCATCACTTGCAGTCTTTCTGTTGGATTCACAGCATTCTGTGCTGCATTCACAGCACCTCAATGTTTTCAGATCAAGGCTCAGGAACCTTTAATCAGATGCTTATTATGGAGTTACTGAAAGTTACTGAGCAAACCAAGAGCTCAAAATGTGAGATGTGAAGTACTCCCTTAGGTTACAATTAGCAGAGACCACAGCAAGTGTTGAAATGAATACTAACTGAAAGACTTGGTTCTTATTTCTGTATGTTAACTCAAAGAGAAGGAATAAAATGGTCACCTCAGAGCAGGACAAAAGGTTGACTGTGAGATGTACCATACTGTCATAGGGTTTATGTATTCATCAATTGTACAGGGAAGATCACAGAATCGTGAAATCATTTAAGTTAGAAAAGACCTCTGAGTCCAACCATAAACCCAGCATTGCAAAGTCCACCATTAAACCATGTCCCCAGGTGCCATATCTACACATCTTTTAAATACCTCCAGGGATGGTGACTCAGCTGCTTCCCTGGACAGCCTCTTCCAATGCTTGACAACCCTTGCAGTGAAGAAATTTTTCCTAACATCCAATCTGAAATCCAATCTAAACCCTCTCTTAGTGCAATTTGAAGCAAAGATAGAGGATATTAGGTATCTGAGATGCAGAGATAAAATGAAATTATTTTCATAGTTAAGATTGGAGAAGGCTGAAGAGAGAACCTCACAATGCTAGAGCAACATACTGATTGACAGAGGCAAAAGCACCATGAGGAGTAATATGAACTACTTTAATAGGATAGAAAAGCATTCAGCAAGCATTCAAGGGATTTATAGAGAGTATGCCATACATCTGGAAGGAATTCAGTATTTGTCTTGCCATTATTAAAAAAGAAACAGCCAACATAACATATAGATCACAGTACCAGGAACTCTCAGTTTATCTAGTTTAGCCTCTTGCTAGAAGGAAACTACACAATTCGGTAAGCAATTCCATTTGATTACTAAATCTCATTTTAAATCCTTTTCTCTGTAGTCCTTACAGCTTCCATCAGACAGGTGTTCTAGAGCTTGAGTCCTACTTCTGATGTCTGTCTTGAATGTTTTCTAGTTTCAATCCTCAGCCTACTCATGGTTAGTTTATATACATGTGTCCCAAAGCCATCACTGTAATTTACTTAGAAAAGTATTTTTTCTCCTTGGTATCTATCAACAAAATCAGACATTTTCTCAACTTTTTCTCCCACGTAAATATTTTCTCCATTACCTCTAATCATCATGGTTGTAGTCTCTGAAATGCATAAGGCATATTTCTCTTAATTCTAAGGATGTTAGAGGAAAAGAAGACCATTTAATTGTTCAACGTATTAAACAAGTAACTTGATTTTTATAGTACTAGTGATATCAAATATCATTAACCTAATTGCAATATTAATCCGCTGTAAGAGCTATGGGGAATATTTAATACAATTTTCTTACCTTATGTCACGATTACCAGTCAGAACAAAGCCCCACTCAGCTTCTTGCTTACTTCCCCACCAGTGGGACTGGGGAGGGTAAAAGAGAAAAACTTGTGGGTTGAGATAAAGACAGTTTAATAGGTAAAGCAAAAGGTGCACACACAAACAAAGCAAAACAAGGAATTTAATCATCAGCTAATTTCAGCTGTGGGAAAAGTAGATTACAGCAACTTTTGAGGAGGCTCACGCTGCTCTGCTGATAGAAAATGTGTTTCTGTCTGTTACTTCTCTTCCTTAGAGCTCCTTTTTTTTTTTTTTTTTAACGTCTACTTTCAGTTTAATGTATTCCAGCTATGACGATTCTGGAATTGATCAAGTTTAACTTGTTGATAAGAGTATTCCTCAGTGATACCATTTCCCTTAATTCCATGCCATTGGTACATAGCTTCCACCAAGTGAATGGTTGGGGTTGGAAGGGGCCTTAAGACCCATCAAGTTCCAGTCCACCTGCCATGGTCAGGGACACCTCCTGCTTAGACCAGGTTACTCAGCGCTCCAACCCACCTGGCCTTGAGCACTTCAAGGGATGAGGCACCCACAGCTTCTCTGGGCAACCTGTTCCAGTGCCTCTTCACTCTCAGAGTGAAGAATTTTTCCTTAATATCTAATCTAAACCTGTTCTCTTTCAGTTTAAAGCCATTCTCTCTTTTCCTTTCACTGCATGTTCTTATAAATTGTCCCTCTCCATCTTTCCTGTAGGTTCCCTTCAGTTACTGGAAGGCCACCCTGAAGCCTTCTCTTTTCCAGGCTGAATAAACTTGATTCTCTCAGCCTTTCCTCCTAGGAGAGGTGCTTCATTCCTCTGATCAGCTTGTTGGCCCCCTCTGGATTTTCTCCAACAGATCAAAGTCCTTCCTGTGCTGGTAAAACTTCAGTGGATTCCAAACAAGGTGTTACATCTGTGTAGCTGATCACACCTTTGCAGAGATACAGATCCTTTCTTAAACAGCTCTTTTTCAGCAGACCTAATTTGCTTTCAGAGTCACTAATGTTCAAAGTGATGATTGTCAAGGCTGTCATTACGCAGCACTGCACTGAGCAGAGCCCCATATTTAATACAATTTAATACAGTATTTCAAAACTGCATTTGAAAGGTGATCTACGTTCATTCAAATTTGACTTGGTCATACAGGACATTTAGAATAAGAGATATGAATGCAACCTGACATTCCTTGACATGTCCAACATAGCAAACTCAATATTTGCCTGCTGTAATTCTGTGAAACACGTATTTCTGTATCCATTGACATGCTATTATTTAGAATTTTGATTACTAAAATGCATTTTATTTAAGAATATGTAGTTTAAGTAATTCAGTGGGTCTTTTTATCTTTTGATAGCTAGGAAATGGAATGTGTCAGTCCTCACCAGCGATGTGCCATCTGCAGGAACAAGCTCAAAAGTTTATATTACACTGTATGGGGATCGTGGCAGTTCAGGTCCTATTTTTCTTGATGGAGAGAAGGGAAAATTATTTCAGAGAGGCAATGAAGACATCTTCACAGTATGTAATATATATTCATTGTGTTGCCCTCTTGCTTCCTGCCAGATTGCATGACATTCAAACTCTATGTGATGAAAAGGCAGTTTTTTGTATGTTGCACATATCTAGAAATGAGAAACAGGACTTAAATGTAGAGCTAAATTTAGTATCCTTTTCCACTCACTTATCCAAAGCTTATTTGATTCATCATGTTTATTGTCTGTTGAAGAAGGACTCCTGTTTAATTTGCATTGTGCCAAGAAAATACCAAGAAATATAAGACAACGGACACTTGTTTAGTTTTCAAATTTGAAACAAGGCTACAATATTAAAAATTAAATGAGGAAGTGAAGAACTAGGATACAGAGTAAAATTTTAACTTTGTTAAATACCTACTGCTTTATTGCAATAGTGGCAAATTTTATACCTGTGGTAAATCTGTCTGTCTGAAACAGCTTCTTCTTCCAGTTACACAAACAAATTCTTCCTCCATCAGTCTTGTAATGTGGTGATTTAGGTGAGCCAGAATAGGTCCTTTATCACAATCTGCATAGCTTGAGTGTGTGCATAGGATTGTCAAGGGTTGTCTACAGGTGTCTGCTGTAGGGCCATATGACGAACAGTTGTGTCCATCATTAGTATCCAGCATAGCAACTCCCCTTCTGAGAAAAGGTGTTTGATGGCAGCACTGATGAGGAGCTCACCTTTTCCAAAATAGCCCTGTAGATGTTTGGGATGCAGGAAGTGCAGTTCTTATCCCTTTCCAGCCTATGGAGTTTCTCAAAAGAATCCAGCACCAGTGGTACAGAATGTCATTCTCCATCTGTGATACCAAAACCATTCAGTTTGAAAGGAGTGGATAAAACAAGTAAGCAGGTCCTGATGGATTAAAAGACCCTTTTCACAATAGATGCTGTTGGCTGTTTCCCGTTGCCATTATTGCAATTAATTTCATCTACAATGACTTTTAAATGCAAAATACGGAGGACAGTCCCATTCTTTGGGAACTGGGATTCCCCTGTTAGGCAAGTATCCATAGCACTGAATACAGTTAAGGAGAACCTACTTTAAAATGTATAAAAAGAGAAAAGGCTTTCTGAGTGCACTGTATGTGCACATAACTGTGGTCTGTCTTCGCTGCTCTGTCTCTTTATTGTTTATAACAGACTTCAGGGAAATTCATGGTACAGGGAACTCAGTTCACACCCATCTATACAATGTCAATGAAAACACAAAAATTAATTCTACAGAAAAAACCAGAAGGACAGAAAATCAAGCCTACATTATAACAAAATAAATTATACAGCAAGGAGGGAAGACACTGATGGTGTACTTCCAGTTCCTTGAAGATAAGCTTTCTATTTCTACACTTAAGTTCATACTAGTTGTTTGAATAACCTTCGAACAAAGTTATTCCCTCAGTGCCCTGTTATCTAAACTGGACATATTCATCCAGCCTGCCCAAGAGCTAATCTCTCAAATACAGCTTTTAAACTTGATTTAATTGAAATTATTTGTAAAAAGAAGCATCAAAGCTGAACACAATTGTTTCCAAAAAATTGTAAGGCATACACTCCTGGAGGGGTAGGGGTAGGGAGAAACTCAGAGGTATGTGGGAGACAAAAATAATTTTGGAGCAGGTCACTGGTACAGATGCTAAACTGATATAGGTTTTAGGGTCAAGACACTTTTGTTTTTTAGTCATACATATGGTCTGTATTCATCTCCCACTGAGGCAAATATTCAGTGGGGAATTACTACAGCAGCATCCTGAAGCAATTTAAATGGGATTGGCAGGGCAATGGGATTTTTTGAGGGTTGTCCTTTAGAAGACCTGAATGTCTAAGGATTATCTGAAGTAAAATAAGTTGGAAAGGCTTATTTAAATGTCAGAATATTTAATTCCTCTAATCAAAAGTCTCACTTTCAGTTACTAAATTACTTTCTGTTGCATGTCTTTTGTTTTTAATAAATGTTCTGTGTTTCATTTGTTGTGTTTCTTTTACAGGTCAATACTAGAAACATAGGACACCTCTACAAAATACGTATTGGACATACAAATGCAGGAAACTCCCCTGCCTGGCACTGTGAAGAGGTAAAAGCAGTAAGAAAGAATTTTTTGTGTCCAAAAGCAGTCACTATGACAGTGGATTCAAAATATGAGTAAGAAAAAAATCCCTGGGATTATACTAGCCTCATCAAATGCTTTCACCTCCATTTAAGAGATTGCTTATGAGGGATTTTTTTTGTGTGGAATTAAAAGCAGCTTATCATGTCTTTATTAGCTGTTTGCAATTTCATACATTTTATTTCTTTAAAAACGTGTGGCTGGGCAGCAAGGAAGACTGCTTAACTTAGCTGCTATAGTCTGAGTCTTCTACAGTCTTTATACACTACAAAGTGTCTAGAGTTTGTTTAAACCCACAAAGTCATTGAACCCAGTCTAGCCAAGTCCTGCCCAAATCTGTAGCTGATGCTGGGTTCCCATGCACAGCACCAGAGCTGTATTGCAAATGTTTGTAGTTCTGTGTCTCTGACGAGAAAAAGACAATAAGAGGTTCTTTTCCCTCCTTATGTAAAAAATATCTTGATGCAGGTTAAGCAAATATAATAAGGCAAAGAGAATGAGCTAGTTCCATTTCAAGGTTTAGGTGTGAAGCACAGTTTATAGGTTTCTGTACTGGAAATTAAAGGATCTGACTTTTAGCCTTAATGTCTGATGTGATGTACTATGTGTGCCAATTATATGCTATGCATGCCTGAAACCCTTCCATCTTTGTGCCAGAGTTTATCTTTCAGTTAAGAGACTGCAGTTTATGAAGAGCTTTAGAAGCTGCTGGTAAACTCAGTGTCAAAATTATATTTCATGGTATATCAAGATCTATGCAATGCAAGGTGTCCACTGAAGTCAAATATTCATTGATCAGTGCTCAAACTCTGTGGCTGTTTGATGCTTGTTTTCATCTGGGACTACGACTCAGAAGGAAAACTGAGATCTGGGAAGTGTTAACTGAAGTTTGAGCGAGATCCTGAGAGTTCATAGCTCTAGCCAGTGCATGTCTACACTGAAATATCATGTAGTATCACTCTAAGAGGTTTCATGATAGAGTTATAGGGATTATATCTCTTTCAATTCAGGTGATGATTGCCTGATTATAAAACCTAGCTATCAGTTTTCCAGCGGTACTGAGTTTTGGGAACAGGCATTTAAACTGAGAAACTGAAGAAGTCTGACAAAAAAATAAAAGGAAAGAGAAAAATTGGAAGTTATTATTCCCCTTGTTTCCAGCTAGGATATTTTAATTGAAATCAACAGTAAAATTTAAAAAACCCCAACACTTCCGTGTGTTCCATTAACTATTTATTTATTTAACTAACTTATTTATAAATTTTAATTGTCTCTTTATGGACTCTCAGTCAATCAGACACAGTTTTTAGGGGGTGGTTCATCAGCCAGGTTTAGGTCATTCCCTCTTTGCAACTTTGGGCAGAAAGTCAGAGAAAAGAAAAAAAAATACATTCGGCTGATAAAACCCTAGAGGCAGTGGTTTTTCAAAGAGAAACAGCCTACAGACACTTAATATCATTGTTCCTTGGGAAACCTACCTTTTTTTCAGGAAGAACTAAAATTAAAGAAGATTGTTCTACAACTGCAGAGTTTTTCTGGTAGTTAGGCATGTTAGTCCTCCATCAGTGTCCCATGGTTTCTGTGTCTGTGTCTGTGCTGAGATGATATCAGACCAGGAAATGTCCAGGAAGGTGCTGCTTTGCTAATCCAAGTTTCCCTTTCAGGTTTCATCAGCAGATGTCGACAGGCCAAGATGTGCCAGGTTTTTCAGACAAGATGAAACTTTGTCTTTAAAGTTTAATATTCAAGCAGCAAAAGAGATAAAAATGTTTCCAGTAATTCTGAGTTTGTTCAATATACAAATTAAGGAGATTAGATTCTGCAAAGCACAGAGTGAAACTACAAGTAGGAGTGTCTTTCCTTTTCTCTGCCAGTCCAAAATGTAGTGTAGATACGGGCATAAATTAGCATAATCAGGGACTATTAGAATATACAGCAGCCTCTGAAGTGCTTGCTAAGGAACACTTTGAAGTACAAAATAACCTCCTTTCCTCCTTCAGCTGGTGTGCATATGGTCCTTTTGCTGCTACATGCTCGAAGCTGGGCACAGAAGAAAATAATGAAGGACATTGTGTAGGCCTCAACTGGTGTTGGGGCTAGCACTTTCATGGTTTATTTATGTAACAAGGAGTGTTGAAGAATCAAAACTTGTCCCTTTAATTCCTGTCCTGATAAGAAAATAAGGAATAGAGGTACAAGCATTGACAAACTTCCCAGTGAGAAGTTCCATCTTTGGTAAGCCATGCCACCTAGTGCCAGCCCCCATGGATGTACCAGCTGGAACAACAGCTGTAGTTTGTGGGAGTGATCCTGAGCTGACAAAAGCCTGTTCCTGATTGCGCTTGAGTTACTCTGCCCTGAGCTTTCAAACATGACTGAGTGAAAAGTCAGATTTGGGCAGTTGGATCTAGGGAGCAGAAATGCTCCAAACCCACAGTTTTGTGATCATCCACAGAGCTCTACCTGCACAGATTTCAGCAGCATCCCACACATTTCATGTTCTGTTCCATCTGGTCTGAGGTCAGCAAGTTAAATTGGAATTCTTGGTGCTATTTAGGTGCAGTTGCTGAACCTTTTCTCAGGGGAGCGGTTCTCTTTCCCTGCACATCGATGGCTGGCCAAAAACCAGGCTGGTGGGGAAATATCTGTGGAGCTTCCTGTTTTACAGCAGGGTCAGCCTATTCTTCCAGGTAAGCACAATACCACATCAGCAAAGTCAGACCCCAGATTGATGTTGATACCAGTGAGTTCATTGTTTTTCATCAGGCCCTCTATCACTTTTTGGCTGCTACAACAGTTTTTCTGCTTTGTTTTCCTGTTGCTACTGTGCGTACTCAGGTAAAAAGTTAAGAAGCACTGGAAAATAAATGAGAGAGTCTTTAATGCTTTGAATTTCACAGATGCTTTAAGTGGACTCTTTGTTTGGTAAGATTTTCAGTGCTTGTGTTTGGTTTAAAATAAGAACAATAGTAAAGGCATGTCACACATGTAACCACCATGAAGCCAGCGTATGAGTCAGATCACAAATTCTGTTTTCAATAACTGAGGATTATAGCTCCAGTGTTACTATTGTAGCTGCTGTTTCAGTTTCTTTCTTGTCAGTGGCTCAGATTTCCAGAATACTTTTAATTTCTGGATGTGGAATAAAACTTTCAGAATAAATATTTCAGGAGGCTGTAAGTGTTAAAATGTCCATTATTCACGGAGAGATTGTATTGTAATTCTAAAGGTGAATGGTGCCAAAGGATATGGCAGTTACTGGGTGCTGTTGTTAATTGCTGCTGTTGCACTGTTTTAGTGTCTTGCTCTACCACACTAGTCCCTGTCACCTGTGCTGGATGTTGCTATATGATCCCTCTGCTTAATCAATGGGGAAGGGATTGAAAGTCTATGCTTGTTCTGCCCTTCTCTCCAACTGGCATTGCCCTTTTCTGGAAAATTTCTAAGAAAATTGCACGGGCATAGCAAGATCAATGTGTCCTGGGAGAGATGTGGGTGAGGGAGCAAGAATGCTGTAGCAGATTCCCATCCTGTTGGGGTGTGATGAGGGGGAAAAGCTATAATACCACTGGTGTTACTTGTGCTAGGACTTCAATAGAATAAGATCCACCTGGGACGTGTCCTCTTCTCTTCCCCCCAAAATCAGCTGCAGAGGACAAAATTAATGGGATGAGAGAAACCTCCATCCTAAGTTCTCTAAAAACTATGGAACCCCTATTCCAGAATGTTTAACAGTTTGTCAGTGTTTGGTGGTAGGCTTAAGGTCCCTTGTGTTGATCTCACAAAATTGAAATTGTAGTAGGTATTTCAGTAGTAACTGCTGTTGTAGGTGCAGGCTAGAGGAAGAGCACATACACAAAATCAAGGGGCAGAAGTCCAGAAAATGGCCCATGGATGTGGGGAAACATACCATGGGACTGTTACTCTTGTAATAAAAATATGGGTGGCTTGGAGTCATATTTATGCCTCTCTATGACAACTGAGCTCTGAGATTAAGAACCTGACAAGAGCAGAAAAAACAGGTTTGTGCCTCAAAAGTATATTTTAAGAGAAAGAGAATTAATGGGAGAGATTTCCTTCAGTGGTCTACTTATTAGCAGCTGTAAATGGCTCATAAAATGCTCTAGAGAAGGGCCCATCCATATTAACAACAATGATTTTTGATCTTAGTTGTCATGATCTTCATGATATGTGAAGCCTCAGAGGCAGTCAGCCTGCTTCCCCACAGGTTTGATCTCTTTGGCCAGGCGACTAATATTGTTTGCATATGGGACATACAGGCACATTGGTATAAAAGTCAAGCACCTCCCCTCCCCTTTGAAAAAAACGCTGATTAATGATAATTAACACATTGAGTATGCTCAGTTCCCCCATTTGCAGTATCTCTTCTTCCCCAAAGTGTTCTCTTGTTTAAATATTCTGATATGCAGATCTCAACAACCTCAATTGGTTAGAACATGGTGCTAATAAGGCTGTGGATTCAATCCCTGTGTGGGCCATTCGCTCAAAAGCTGGACTCGATCCTTATGGGTCCCTTCCAACTCAGAATATTCCATGATTCTCTGAATCTCCTAATTTTTGAGATCTTTCTGAGTAGCTAGTTTCCTTGTTTCTGAGATAAAGATGCAATGGGAGATTTTTATTATCAAGTGATCTTTGTGCATGAAAAGCATAAAGGCACACTTACAACCAACCTCTCAATCTGCATTTTGTAGTTAACAATTTCTCCCTCACACAAGGGAGGAAGAAAAGAGCTTCTGTGCATTTCTACCAGCTTCAGTGTAAAAGGGGTCATGCAGAAGGCTTTGGAGAAGGCAGTTTCATCTCTGACTTAGTAATTGAAAGACAGCCTCTGTGTCGTTTTGCCAGTGTTATATTTCTGCATGAGACAGTGAAAAGGGAACACAGCTTTTAACTTCAGAGAAGATAATTTGATAACAGAACANTTCCAACTCAGAATATTCCATGATTCTCTGAATCTCCTAATTTTTGAGATCTTTCTGAGTAGCTAGTTTCCTTGTTTCTGAGATAAAGATGCAATGGGAGATTTTTATTATCAAGTGATCTTTGTGCATGAAAAGCATAAAGGCACACTTACAACCAACCTCTCAATCTGCATTTTGTAGTTAACAATTTCTCCCTCACACAAGGGAGGAAGAAAAGAGCTTCTGTGCATTTCTACCAGCTTCAGTGTAAAAGGGGTCATGCAGAAGGCTTTGGAGAAGGCAGTTTCATCTCTGACTTAGTAATTGAAAGACAGCCTCTGTGTCGTTTTGCCAGTGTTATATTTCTGCATGAGACAGTGAAAAGGGAACACAGCTTTTAACTTCAGAGAAGATAATTTGATAACAGAACAGTGAAGGGGTCTGGATTCAATGTGAAAGAGAGATGATGAGAGGCACTTTAAAACCAATTTCTGAATAAAAAGAGGCTGAAACACTCTCTGATTTAACATTCTTTTTTATTCAAAGGAAAAACATGGGAATTAAATTGTTGAGAAGTGTTACAGAGAGACTTTGTTGCTATAATGCTGGAGGACTGAGCAGCATTCTTTTGACGTTTTATCCTCTACCATCCTACTTTTGTCCCTGTCTGCTCATGGTTTATGACACCATCATTAATTATATCCTGGGAATAAATCAGGGTTACACTGTGTTGGTAGCTGGTGGACCTTTGCTTTTCTTCTTGCAGAAATTGGAAAGTAGGTAGTTATTGAAGGAGGAAATTGTAGCAATAGAGAGGATTGTTGTGGTCCTATGCATGACATTCTTGGTCTAGAGAAATTCTCTGCCTCTGCTGTGGTCTGTTCATGGGGCATCTGTTCGTGTGGGTGCCGCAAAGAAAAAATTAGGCGATTAAATATATCAGGTGGTGACATGTGAAATTACATGCGTATAATGCAGTATGAATTAACAGTTGCTAAATGAAAACTATTTTGAGTATTGAGACATGCATAATCTGGGAAAAGTAGTGCCTGATTCTGCTGCTAACTAAAAAGTGTCAAAAGCTTCTCTGTGTTAAATGCAACTGGATTTTGCCCAAATAATAGCTGCTCTGAAAAAAATATATTTCACCTTCTTGTGCTATCTTGCACAATTCATAGGCATGAGTGAAAGAACTGAATTTTGTAAATAATCTTAAACCCTTATACTTTCTAATTTCAGAAAGATATAATTACAAATGTAACATTCTACAATTATAGAGAGAATTAGATGCAAAGAAAACAGTTCTTTAATCTTTGTTCTGTGCACTTTTCCATGCAGTACTTAAAGGAAAGGGTCACAGAGTTGAGTTGGATATATATAAATATCTCAATTTGGAAGGGAGCCATAAGGATCATCTAGTCCAAATCCCTGCTCCTCACAGGGCTATCTAAGGCTAAACCATATGACTAAATTATCCAGACACTTCTTGAACTCTGCTATGCCTACTTCCCTGAGGAGTCTGTTCCAGTGACCGACCACACACCAGTGAAGAGCCTTTGTCCTAATGTTCAGTCTGAAATTCCCCTGACACAACTTCATTCCGTCAAGAGAACTACAATTTCCTAGGATAAGAACTGTAAGCATTATAAATACTTATTATAAAGCTGGGGTGAGCCCTAGGCTTATGAGAGGTAAAAAGAAGTGTAAAAATTTGTGAATATTGCTTGAAATTTATGTTACCAATTTTAAGCCTCTATGCTGGATTTATTGTTAACATATGTCTATGGTACAGTACTTCAGAGGAGTTCAGAGGCTCTCATCTCAAAATGAGTTAGCTGTCATGCCAGAAGCAAACTACCACTTGTGTTCTGTGTGGGCACATTAAAATAAACCTGTGCAGGCTGTTTACTGTTTTAGCCAAATTGCTCCCATTATCCAAACTGAATTCTTTGAAGACAGCTTGTTTAGTAACCTGCACAAAAAAATACCACATAAATAAATGAGAGATAATCATAACAAAAATAAGGATGAAGGGAAAAATTGTAGCACTGACCAGCCACCTAGCATAATTGCAGATATGGACTGATGGTGAATAAATTTTCAGTGCTTATTAAAGGAAGATGTTTGGCCATGAGAAGAGTGAGATGTGGAAGCAACCTCCAATTACAGCCAAGCTTCGTAATGTGTTTCAAATAGAAACTGACAATTGAATGATGATAATGCTGATGTTGTTTCGGACCCAGTGGTTCAGAAACTCTTTTCTGCTTGCAAGACAGAGAAGCACATGGACACCTACCCTTGGAAGAAGAGCTCGTGTGCCAGAAAATGAGGTTTTCTCTTCCCCTTTCATTCTCTCTGTACCTCACCTAGTCTAACAAAATATTGTTAGTGTATGTTGGCATAAATTTTGCCTTTCCTGTGTTAATACTGAAGATTAGGATTGCATGTTTTTATCTTAATTCTGAATTTTATGGAGTTCCTACACCTGCATTATAAGGACCACAGTTTTATATTGGTAGACATTTTTTTGTATCATAGTCTTTAGTTTCATTAGATTTTGATTCAAATTTATTTTTATTTGCATAATCCATTTTTATTAAATAAATGATTTATTGAATTTAAGCCTTAGTTTTTCCCTCCTAAATTTATATCCTTTAAAGAATTTCCATATGGAATATAGAGAGGTTACTTATCCTTGGAAACATTCAAAATCAGGTTGGACATGGCTCTGAGTGTGCAGGTTTGAAAGCAAACCAGTGAGAGGCTCCAAGTCAGAAAGGGACTTTCTTTAATAGGGAAAAGGTAAAATAAATGCAATAGTACAAAAAGCGAACCACTGACAGAGTCAGAATACAACCTGGCACCCTGTCAGTCAGGGTGCTGGTAGCAGTTCAGATGAAGTGGTCCTGTTAAAGCAGTGATCCTGTAGGAAAGGAAAAAAAAATCTGGTCTTTGTCTGAAAGTCCAGTGGTGGCTCTTGTCCTCTGGAAATCCAGTGGGAAAGGCTGTCTGTGGTGTTTGGAATCCCAGATTATATCCAGGATGGAATGCTTGGTTTCCCCCTCTGTGTGGAGCTTCTCACAATGGGATGATAAGGCATTGATGGGCCCATTAACAAAAGATTGTCCAGAGGCAGTTATCTATGAGCCACGGGCAGGGTCCTTGATTGCCCATTAAACAAAGATAGCTCCCAGAGGGAGGAGGCAAGGGACACTGCCCCACCTAGATTCAATATTTTATGAAGATGGTAAAAGAATAAATGCTTTTGGGCACATCTTACACTGTAACCTAGGACACTGAGCTACCTGATGTAATTGAAGATGTCCATGATCACGGCAAGGGAGTTGGACTAGATGGACTTTAAAGATGTCTTCCAAAGCAAACCATTCCATGATTCTATCCTATAGCAGGAATTGGTAAAATAATACAACAATGCAGTTTTCTGAGTTTTGAGGTCCTAGAAAACTAAAATTATGGTGTTAGATTTTAGCCTATTTGGTCAACCAGTGCATTTAGAATGTTAATGGCTCCCATTGCTTTTTATAGTTTTGATCTCACCACTTAGGGTGACACTAATCTTGGATTTACATTATTTACTTTTCAGTTTGTGATGATTTCAAATGATGCTGCAGGACCAAGATATATTACTGGGCATTTAAAATTAACTTCTGTTTGCATTCCCCACAAATGGCAGCCTGAGATACAACCATAAATGTAATAACCATAAAAAACATAAAAGCAAGTTTGTATATTATTTTCTTGAATAGGATTTTTAAAGTTTTATACCCTGTCCTTGACACAGATGTATTTGGACTCTACAGCCAGCTAGATGTTATTGTAACTATAATAGTGCTTGTGATATGAAAACTTGTCATCTTTTATTGTCAGTGACTGTCTACAAAGTGCATGTGACAACAGGAGACCTGTGGAACGCTGGAACTGAGGCTGATGTCTATATTTCTGTCTATGGAGAAAGAGGTGATACAGGATCAAGACAGCTGCTCAGGTCACAGAAATCCAAGACATTTTTAAAAGGACAAGTAAGTGAAAGACAGGGCTTTTTTTGATATCTTTGGCTGGCTTTTCTCTCTCTGATGGGTGGTTATTCCAAGAAAGGTGCAACTAGAAAAGAGATAATTACTGCATTCCAATGGCTTTCCAAAATTCCCTAATTAAATTCTAAATACTTTCTAAAGTTATACCAGCGCTTTTGGAAGTGAGAATTTTCATTTATAAAATAGGTAAGCTGTGTAATTTTGGTTTTCATTCTTATGAAAATTTGATTTAATAAGCAAAGAGGAAATGAAAATTCATTTTATATCTGCATTTCTAATGTTGAAATCTGCTGTAATTTGTAATTGTTTAGCCATTGAAGCTCTGAACAGGTTTCTCTTTCCTGACTCTGATCCCATTCATTTGAATAGCACTACTCCCATTAGCAAGGTGATCAGGCTTCTGCTTCTGTTGGGAAACCTGACCTTCCTGGTTTGCTCTCACTTTACTATCAGATAATATTTCAAATGATGATCTTGACAAAAGAGTCATAAGGGTTTATAGCTCTTCAGAATCTCATGGCTGAAGAATGCTCTGCTTTTTAGATTTTTCTGAAATTTTGTTGGTTGATTACAGACTGACGTCTTTGCTGTTGAAGCTGTGCACCTTGGACATTTGTACAAGATTGTCATAGGACACAATGGGCTTGGGTCAGGTCAGAAATCTCAGTTTCACTGTACTCTCAACCATTATGTTAAGGACACCCCCTGATAGGAATTTTTTACTAATTCCTATAATAAGCTGTAAAGAGGGGGAATGTTTGTAAGTTAAGACATTGATTGTGTCTTGTATTAAAGTTAAAATGAGCTATTATAACTTTAGATGGATTAGCATTATCAGTTTCACTGTAAAGATGCAATTGGTGATTTTTGTAACACTATCTTGTCATTAGACTTCCGATTAATGGTGAAACTCAAAATGCTTGCAGTCACAAGTCTTATTTTTCACTCTTGAACCTAAATACTGTAAACATAGCAACTTATTTTGAGCCATCATAAGCTACTATCTAATTTTCTTGATATTTTGATTGGCAAAATTAATAAATCTCATATGATGGCAATGTTAAAGGAGGGAAGGATGTATCCAGGGAGAGACCCAGCACCCTGCAGGCCCATAAGGAAACTCTAGAGTACCTAGAGCAGGTACTGTCTTCTCTCCAGCCATCAGGGTAGCTGTGACTCTTGCAACCTGCCAGTGGAGCCACAGATTTTGCAATTCCATAAGAAGAGAGGAAACTATAGGATATCTGACATAATTAAATACATCAACTTTTCTCTCATGAGCAAACTTTTTTTTGTTTCACTTTATTTCTTCTAAGGAAATGGATGGTTTCTGGACAAAGTTGTAATCAAGGATCCTATAACAGACTTGGATTATACTTTTCTTTGTCACAGGTTGGTGGTGTTTGATTTGGGTTAGATTTTTAATTAATTCATAACTACTTTCAGTTTTTCTTCTGCAATGTCCTGTAAAGGGAAATATGTGTTTCCTAAGAAGTGTGCTGAGATGGTCTGATTCTTTTTACAGCTCTAAGAGTTGTATCTGCCCCAAACCTCGGGTGCATTTGAACTAACAAAAAAGCCATAAAAAGTTCTGTGTGGGAACTTTCCATTCTTGCACCTTTTGAGCTATTTAAGATAGGCTTTTTTTACACATTTCCCATATCCAACACCTTGTATCCGACACCAGCAGGTTCATCCGCTCTTCCATGTCATGCGATGCAAGGCTTTTCAGAAGAGTGGCTTGCTGTCTCTCTAGCAAACTGTTCCTGATTTACTGAAGCTAGTATGGAGATTAGCTTGGGGTTCAACGAGCTCAGGATCAGACTTTAAAATCCTGTGAAATGGCAATCACAAATGCAGCTACCTGACCACATCTCCTTTACTCATTTGCTTTGCAGCCTGTCACTGAGCTGCAGCGTGTTTTGAAGCAATCCTAACTTCCCTGCCTTTTCCCTTGCAGATGCTGCTGCTATGAATCTTCTGTTCTATAACTCATTTACAGTTTTATCTCTGCCTGATAAATTCTAAACACCTTGTGGAAAAATTTTAATCAATAAATATCAGTGCAAATATTAGGAACAATAAAGTCCAGTCACGTAAGAATCTAGCTGCAGCTTGCCAGTGGCACCCCAATTCTATTTCCTTCTCTCACGTCTCTGAGTGAATAAATAACTGCCTGAGACAGCTCAGAGTGAGCGATGTGCACACTGAAACTGATTTATGTGTGAGTAAGGGCTTTCTGCCTATCAGTTACAGCACCTCATCCTTGCCTGACCTAATTTTGAGTCTGTATTCTAGATGAGATGAACTGCTATGAAGAGATCTATAATGCTGGCTTCATACATAATTTAGGGAGAGTTCAAATCCATTTCAGGCAGAAAAATACAGGGTATGTGCTAGTTATTGTTAGAGCCTGATGCCATGCTTGCTATCTTGCCCTGAGTGTGTGAATGCTTTTGAGTCAAATGGAGTTAGGCTTAACTTACATAAGTAGATGTGTACAAAGGCATTGTAAAAGTGTAGTTCAGACATGGTGGAAGTGTTGCCACTGTTGGATTTGCCTCCTTGCATAGGGATTTTCAGGGCATGGAACAATTTGAATCTTGATGTAGCCTTTTTGCAGACAGGAAGAACAAACATCATGATCACTGCACAATTCATTATTGATCTGGGATGAATATGAGTTTTCTGATTTGTAATAATTGGATTAGGCCCTTGTACCTCAGTCCAGGAGAGCATTTATTTATGTTTCACCAAGAAGAAGAAAGAAAAATATTTTTTGCTAATGTTAATCTCTTTTTACTAAAGCTGGGTTTTTGTACTGCCCTTTGTCAGCCTTCAGACTTTAATGCATAGGACACAAGTATTAGTATCCGAGTGCTATGCATACTTTGGAAGTTGCCAATCAAGGTTGTTACTGAAAGAGGTTCTGGTTCTTAGGTGGCTGGACCAGGGACAGGATGACGGGAATATTGCTAGAGAACTGCCTGTGACAGATGCCAGCACATTTCCGGGAAGTAAGTGAAAATTGGTGGGGAGAAGAACTGTCTCAAAGGGAATGAAGATTCTCTGTGAATTAATTACTCTGGTTTTATCTGCACAGGACAAGAGCTGGAACTCAAGAGAAAAGAAACTGTGAGAGTATAGCTTTTTATTTCAATTTAAACCATTGAAATGATGCTTTGAGTGAAATCAGGTCAGTTGAATCCTTTGTATGACAAATTCCTGTGTATCATCTCATAAGTCTTTTCTCTTTGTTGTTTACAAAACTAGTGGGCTGCAGAAAAGTGGAAATTTCAGAAAGGCATTACACTTCAATTTTACAACAGGTTCACCCGTGGCTTCATTTGCCTCTACCCAGATGGCAGAGTTGATGCCCTTGGTGACAAGAAAAACAAACATGGTAAAGTATTTTCCGTGTGGACGTCTGCATAAATGATACAGGAAAGAAAAACTTTAATATTGAGATACCTAAAATGGATAGGAGTAGATAATTGTACTAAACCTTTTCCTTACTTAGAACATATACATGTATTAATGACTGTAAGAACTCAGAAATTATATGCCTGGTTTACACACACACACATTCTCATATGGTGTCTTGTTGAGGGCTTTCCTTTACCAAACAGAAACTTCTTGTCATCTGCAGTTTAGTGCTCACATGGCAAGGACAGCTGCAGTCTTTTGAAACTAGATCCATCTAAGACAACAAGTTTTAATTTAGGTAGATTTCATTAATAAGGAATATATATATGTGTGTGGGTTTGTACATATATATATATGTATATGTATGTAAATTCATTGTAAATTCATTCTATTTTTGTAATTGATTTTAATGGCAGTCTACCAGCTCCACCTTTATCAGCTTTCATCCCACTGCATTAGTAACGCTTAACTCTAATACATGTCATATTGGGCACATATATTTTGCTCCCTTGGTAGTGATGCAGCTGCTCAGTCTTTCTGACATCCCATCAGGGACCTAACACAGATCTTTTTGGAAGTGATAGAATCTTTCAGGACACACCAAAGAGTGCAACAGAACACCACAGGATTCCTCCAGAGACAGCTGCATCTTACAAAAAGGCAACATAATGGACTGGCAGAACAGTTGCTTAAAAAAATCGCTGTTGTCCCTGGGAACAATAAAAGTGGCACGACTCTACCTTTCATCAGTATTTTGTAGCTATAAGAGTTAATTGTTTGGAAAATTGGCCAGATTTAAAATTTTAGAAGCCATGAGCTGTGCTGCAGGATTTGCTTTACAAATTGTAATATGGATACAGAGAAAATGAAATCTCCTTTCTTACCTGAGAGCTTTATGCTCCCTACATCATCTGTTATTTATCACCTAAATTCATTGTTAGAGCCCAGTTCATTATGCTGGAGTTCTCAGCTCCTTTTTATGGATTTTTTAAAAAACATATGTGCTGATAAAAAGAAATTTGTTCCTTATCATTACCTCTCATGGGTTTTCTCCTCAAGGCAGCAAAATAGACAGTAGTCCCTAGATGCCCTTTCCTGAACGAATGAGAGAATTTATTGATCAGAGAGGTCAAACTGTTGAGTTAAACACTTAATTAATTCTTTTCCCTTGAAAATGATAAAACCATCGATTGTAATTAAATGCAAATATGAATTAATATACTTTCTTACTTCCAACATTTTTTTCCTTTAACTCTTAGGTCTTTTTGATGTAAATGTCAAAAGGAGAAATATATGTGTATTCAGCAGTCATCAGATGCCATCTCTTGCTCTTGCTCTTGTCAGAGGCCATGTAACTGGAAAGGTAGGAAATGGTGTTACTGATTCCTTCTTCATAAAGGCATGTCACTGTCTGATTAAAAAAAAAGTTTTAAAATCTGTCTAATAAATAACTGTATTTCCAATCAGATAAAGACTGAAGAATTGCAGAACTAAACCCAGGAAATTGCCGATAAATAAGTGAATTAAGACGTAGGGCTTTGTTTTCTCACAGTTTACTTTTTATTCTTTGGTTGATTTTTTTTTAAAATTCAGGAATACCAGGCCATTCCAAGACGTCATTTATATTTGTTTGCCACATGCTGACAAACAAATTCCATGCCACCTGGAATGCCCTGATATCTCCTCTTTTTCAATAATGAAAAATTCTCAGGTTTGCTTTTAAACGCCCCTTTTTCCTATGTGGGTTTTTTTTTTCCTAAGTAACATGCCAGTCATAAGACAGCTGGTGGAATCCAGGGCTTGTTTTGATGCATTTTGATTTGTTTCAGCCCACCTTCAAAGCCTTACTATGACCTTTCTTCCTCAGCACTTGCAGTATACAAGTACATAAATTGAGTTGTAGAATTCTGTTCCTTCTGATCATAGAATCAGAGAAAATCCTGAGTTGGAAGGGACCCACAAGGATCATGGAAACCTGACTTCTGACCCTTCACAGGACAGCACCAAGAGTCACACCTTGTGCCTGAGAGCATTGTCCAAACACTTCTCAAGCTCTGTCAGGCTTGGTGCAGTGACCACTTCCCTGGGGAGCCTATTCCAGTGCCCAACCACCCTCTGGGTGAACCTTTTCCTAGTATCCAACTGTTATGACCTATCCCAGGAGATGAGAGTAATCCAGGCTGTTGTTAACAGATTCCTTGGGGCTGATTAGAGTGAAACGACACTGGGTGATCGATGAGTGTAAATGTATGCTTATAGGTTTTGTATGAAAAGTGTAGGTGGGAACACCCGAGTACCCCCCCCATGCAGGGGAGCTTTCAGCCCTCTGGTGAAAGGCCTCAGGAATGAGTCTGAGGGTGCTTTTGGGAGTCTTTGATGGTTTATGACACCTGTAAGATGACAGCTGTCTCTCAAGCACTGGAGCAACAAAAAGGCAACACAAACTTGTGATTGGCCTTATAACACATACTTAATTGTACTTGTAGGACGTGTTGACCCACTCGTTTCACAGCTCCTTCTAAAATCCATACAATTTTTCCTTTACTTTTAAAGGTATATTGAATCTGATAGACAGTTGTTTTAGCTTTTTCTTCAGAAGGTAGTGCCTTGAAAATGAAAAATTTTCTTAGAAATATTGATTCTTTGTAGTCTTGAAAATTCTAAAAAAAATTAGATGATGTAAATCAGAAGTATTATCAATTATTAGAGGGATTTTTAGCATTTTTCATGGATTAAAATTCTAGTTTTATTTAAATATGAGAAGGATGATGAGTTGATAAAATATTTAAATATGCATTAATGTGTATTGATAAATGTTTTGATAAAATATTAAATTATGTATTTTATACAATGGGATCATAGAGCCTGCCAATCTGAACAGGCAAACGTGGAGAGCATGTTGCTTTACTCTTTCACACTCTCTAAGGGCTTTCTGTGAGAACAGTATGAACGAATGAGGACAAACACAAAGGCAATAGAAGGTGGGCTTGTGGCCAAGAGTTACCATGGTTCATTTCCTGTCTATGTCAGTTTTATACTTTGCCATGTTTACAGGCTGTGACACTCTCTCCAATTGAGGCATCCAGGCATCTTTCATATTATTGCCAGATCTGTGTCATCATACAATGAACTGTTTCTGTCAAATTCCATAGAGCCCACAAGTTTAGTCCTTAAGTATTAGGACTTCAGATCCGAAAAATGATTTTTGTACTAGACTGGTGGTATTGTGGGAACTCGAACAACACAGAAACTATATTGTGGTACTCTGTGGTTTGGATTTTGCCATACAGTTCATCTAATTTATCATTCCTTCTTTGACTATGTTAGAGCAAAGACAAGGCATGTTGTGAGCTCCGGGTTCACCTTCAACCAAATGGTTGTGCCATTCTTGAGTCAGCCAGCTACCCAGGTCACACTGTGGCTTTCAATCTCCAAGGCAAAGTCGCTGATGAAACAACAGGATACGCTGGCCTTTCCAAAGAATTTGTTGTGCATGTCAAGGTAAGGTGGGCAGAGGGAAGTTAGGAAGACTCTTCTAAAATTTGCTGTTATAAAGCAGATTATATCTAACCGAGTGTCAGAGGTTTGCAAACTAAAAGAGGTATCCTCTTCCACGAGGTGGAGCTCAACTACAGTTTAACAGGTAGGCGGCACTCGACAAGGTTCCCTTCGCTGCTCTCCCGGGGCGAGCGATGCCAATACTACAGCTGGTACATGCAAATAGGGTGGGCTGTAACACAGGAAATATGAGACCCTAAACTTCCTAGTAGACCTCCGAAAAGTAGTACACGAGAGCTGCTGTTGGAAAGAGACAAGTTCCTTAATTTGCCACTCTCCTTGTGCTCTGGATGTTGTGCTGTGCTGCTGAGCAAGAAAAAGCAGGGATGCTGTGGAGTAGGGAAGGATTTCCACTGCTCTGGTTAGTGCCTGCACAGAAAGCAGCAAATATTCAAAGACTGGAGGTATACTTGAATTACTTGAGACCGACTCTTTTATACAAGGACATGCATGAGTAAATGCTTAAAACAAAACAGTAGGAGCAGTATCAGTATCAAAGTTTAATATAGAGAAAAGCTGTGCTGTTCACAAAGGACTTTTTGTTTCTGATCTAAAGGGTGTGTTTCATCATGGTGCCATCATTCTGCTCAACACAAGTCTCTGCCAGGCTCTGTCCCTTAGACCTGATGGGAGCTGCAGTGGAGCAGGTCAGCAGCAGCAGGAATCCTATTGGAAGGTGCATAAAATCGGCTCTGGACTCTGCATGTTTGAAAGTGTGAAAAAACCAAGAATGTATCTGAAGATCAAAGATGACCAGTGTGATGGAACAGTAAGCAGTTCTTGTTTGTATTTTCCTCTGCAGATAGTTTGAGTGAATTGTCAGTGATAGGCGAGAATTTTTTTTTACTTGCTTGGATAAAAATGACATAAAACTTTGTTCCAATTTAAAATGTTTCAGATCTTTTCCTTCATTTGCCAAAGAAAAGATAGAAAAATACAGCAAGAGAAGGTGTCGTGTCAATTTGGCAGTTGATTGAATCAGTAAAGATCTGACTACATTTTTAAACTATCGAGAATGTGGATGTAGTTAAAACTTATGTACTGCTAGATACATGATGAAGATAAAACCCATTAAAGAATAACTAAGATGTAAGCAACTGTACACTTCACTGACTTTTAAAGTGTGATTCCGTTCATCTAAGTTAAAATTCTCACATTTATGTGAGACATATTCTTGCATAAGTTTTATTTGGGAGTAGAAAACTGAATATGAAATAAAGCTGCGTAAGTACTCAGATATGAGGTCCATGAGAGTTTTTTCATTGCCTCCAGTACACTTTCAGAGATCAAAATATTTGATCCATATTTCAAATATAGGCTTTGTGAGTATCTTATTTTTCAGCAGTGCTCTCACCAATGGATCAGGAGGTCTGGATAAAAAGTGACATTGGGTACAGATTTTGAAATTAGACTCGTAAGTGCTATGAAATCGAGGAAAAAAACATTACATCTATTTAATACATGTTATATAGCATTAGCAAATCTGTGCTATGTATAAAATTTGTATAGAAATATCATTTGTGTCCTGAAACAGATAATTCCATGTTCCTTAATCCTCTGAAAACTAAGTGGGAAACTCCTCTGAATATACCCTAACCTTTGCCTAAATCCTAACATAAATCAGAATGCTTCACTTGGTCTTTCACTTACCTAACTTATGTGATTAGTCTTTTTGGTCATAATGGAATAAACAGAGACTAGATGTAGGTATGTCTCTCTGTGTGTAGTAATGTAGCATGTTGTGAAGAATGCAAAATTAATCTAAAATATTACTGGAAAGTAGTAATAATTAAGACTTAAGGAACATCCTCTAGCTACATTAATTCAATTGTTGAATTCATGTTTCTGCTTTCAATTTCTTAGGGCACAGGTGATGAATACTGTCATTTTAAAATTGAGAAGAATTTGGAAACTGGATCTGTGAGTCTGGGATCAGTGCGAAATAAAGGAGTATATGTTGGTCTTCTGCCAGATGGCCAGACTAAACCAGTTGTTAACACTGGAGAGAGAAATATTTTTTTCTACCCACAGGTCATCAAATGTATGTGATTTCTTGATAGTCTATGGTTTTATTTAGTGATTAGTCTTTCTAACTGATAAAATTCAAAGCAAAAATGTAAAAAGTACATTGACACAATTTCTCTTGTTGTTTCAGTAGTTTTAAAAGTGAAAAGTTTATTGTATGCACCCTTAATTTGTCCCACGTATTCAGTTAACTTCATTCCTTTCTTTTAATAGTAATAATAATAAGGATGCAATAGATGTCAATTATTTTATTACTAAGTTTTTGAAAATGAGAATCAAAACAGGTGACAAGATAAAGATGGCATTGACTTCCTGGGTGTATTCCCCATTTTAGCCACAGATTTTGGAAGCCTGGGAGATGTTCTCTTGCTGCCAGCTCTACCACAGTTTTTCCTGATTTTGTAGGGGAATTAGTAGACTTTCAAGATGACCTACTTGGCAGAGTTCAGTTTCTTTTTTAATGATGCAAAATACATTGTACTCCCCACCCAGTATATTCATTATGTTATTCTTCTGTCCCACAGTCAGATTTGAGAGCTATTGCAGACAAAATATTTCCTCAGTAGAGACCTGACTTAGTCAATTAGCCAGGACTCAGAAATTAGGTCTCAGCACACTCTGGATCACTGTCATTGGGTAGCCTGCTTGTCTTTTCCCCTTCAGGAGAACAAAGTTTTTAATTTGGTGAAAAACTGGCTACCAAAGATAGCCAGCTGACTTAGATTATAACTGCAGGAAACACTATTCTGCAGGAAACATATTCTTGTCTAGTGGACTTCACTACAGAGATCAAGAAATGAAACAACTCATGAAAATGCTAAACTGGACATCAGTTTACAATTGAGAAGTTAGTCAGATTTTTCCCAAACACAAGCAGAACAAATTTATCCTGAATGCTTTCACCAGCAAAAAGAGAATATCAAAACATATAACCAGTCTTGCTAATTGTTCCATGTATATTGTGATCAAAGCATTAGGAAAGTCACTGTAAGCACATCCCTACACTTCTGTCCCTGTTTGCTGCAAGGTGACAGGAATATTTTGATCACTGTGTCCTTGTAGAAATGAGGAAATTATTTTCCTTTATTACCTTTTGGAAGAACAGTGTTTTCAATAGAAATTCTCAACAAGGCAGTGCTTACTGAGGTCATTAAATAAAGCTAAATGTTACTTTGTCACAGGCTTCAGCCCTCCTGAATTCGTGTGGCTCACTAAAAGGAATATAAAAAGGAGCTAATATTTTCTATGCAAGAAATAAATATAGTCTGTTTGACATGTTCATATTAACAATATCAATTTGCTTTATATTATTCAAATGGCCTCTAGCAATTTTCATTTCAGCATTCCCACTCTTAAGAAATGAAACATTTTGTGAGTGAAGAAGCTTATTTTGGGGAGAGCTACATTTTAGCAAGTCATTTTATTCCTACATCAGTGCTAAATTTTTGCTTAGATTTTTAAAACATAGAACGGACTTTAATTAGTACGTCAGGTTTTTTCCCATTTTTTGTGGCATCCTGCTAACAATAAAATCCTATTGCTAGTAGCTGTGTAATACATAGAGAAAAGATTTTGATGTCTACTCTGTGGAACAACTGCGAGATCTGTTATTAGCTTCTGAGCAAGAAAAAGCAAATGGCTTGTAGCTAGTGACAGATTTTACATTTCATTGTTTTAGTTGGCCGGGAAAAGCCTATGGGAACATCTGCAGCACCCAAACAAGGGAAGAAGGACTTCAGAGAATCTCAGTTCCAACCAGCAAAAGCCCAGGAGCCAGTACCTCAAAGGCCTTCAACTCCCCCACCCTCAAGTAAGTGACAGCTCACAAACCAGGTGTGGTACATGTTTTATGCTTGTCCTCTGTGCACGTTTGCAGAGACTTCCCTCAGGAAGGACAACGAATGGCTTTTCTAGATTATTGAATTATGCACACAAACATACAATGTAAAATACATTGCCAGCTACTCTTTTTCTAAAAGGGTCCTTGGAATGTGATTTATTGGTAAGGCAGCAATCAGCAGGTTGAATAACTTGTTGAATAACTTCACTTTTTTTTTAAAATTAACTAGTAATCTATTGGATGACTATTTCTGTGGAAATTAAGAGGCTGATATGGTGCAGAGCCTAATCTAAAGCTCACTGAAAGTAATGGAATATTTCTCATTTATGCTCTCACACTCATGTTTTCTGCTTTATGGTTCACTGGAGGAAAGAGGAAGATTTTGATGCATCTCATGCTAGATACCTATGTTTTGGCAGGTAGGAATAGATAAACAATGTTCTGGTCATGCTTCTGGAGTCATAGTCTAGCAGACGTGTTTTTCTAGAATAAAATGCTTTCTCTTTAGCTAAAGAAGCTACATAAATGGCCTAAGACAACAACTTTTGCAATATTCAGCATCCTAGTAACCAAACTAAGGAACTAGACCACTAAACAAAACAGGACTGATACATCTCTTAAAGAGTGGGGAAGATCATGTTTGCTTCCTGCATCTCTTTTATTTCTATATACCCAGAGACTCTGACAGTCTGAATTGTGTCATATCACCATAAAAAGCAGATGGTGGTTAAATGGAGACTACTGAGCTCCAAACAGCACACTGAGGCACATTCACATGGTGGAAAAATATCTGCTACTTTGAAAGAGCTTTGAAGACAAGATTATATTGCAACTTCCAGTATGGGAGATATGCTTATTCAGCTACAGGTATTCTCAAAGGCATTCATGTACCAAATAATTCAGGTGGGTTGCTGATTTGGTTTTGAATTTGATCCTCAGACTGTTTCAAAGTGTACATGAAAAGTCTGGCTATGTGAACAAGACATCAAATCTGGCATACTTATTTGTAGGATATAATGGGAAGTATCAGGCAGGATTTTAATTAAATTAAATTCAACCAAAGTATTCTGGTTAAATTCCAAGCAAGGTGTGAATCATTATTAATACTTAATTCTTTCTGGTGATATTTTTTCCATTTTTAGCTCAAAACACCCAGTTTCTAATCTATTAGACTTCATCTTGTATCATTGTGTCACAAAACCTTCCAAAAGTGTGGTGGGTTGTCAGCAAATATGCTGTGTCTGAAACCCATGGCAACAATACACAAGCCCATCAAACATGTTTTCAAAGAAGCTGGTTGTTTTTAGGGTTGGATATAAAGTATCCTTTTATAGAAGCAATATCTGCCGTGAAATTGGTTACATAGAGTCTATAGCACTTTGTAAGTAGTTTTTCTGGCATTCATAGATAGAGATTCTGCTTATGGAAAATGAATAGAAATATCAAAGTTACTCTTTCAAAAAAAAAATGGTCATTTTTTAGTAAGATATATTCACTCAACATATGCCTTTTGACATGGACAGGTGAGCCCTGAGTTTTAGACTGATATTCATTAAATTCTCATTTGCTTTTTTCACTCCCAGTTAATATTTGGAAAAGGGCAATGCTTGTACTGAGTATACAATCCTGCAGTAGGCTTAGCAGGCAAACTCAGGGCAGGTTAACTCTTAGGCTGACCAGACCCTCATTTTTATGTCTGTGCCTGCTAACTGGTAGATGTGTTTTGGTTTCTGTTTTTGCAAACAACAACTGATTTAGGATTCATTAAACTGAAAACCATGCTACAGCATTTGGGGCTTCTCCTGTTGCAGCCTGAGTTCAGTGTTCCTCAAGAAACTTCTTTCACTGTACAGAGATGATGTCAGGTCGCAGCTTCTGCTTAACAGCTCAGATGTCATTAGCGTCCATGACACAAATGCAGTCTGTGACCTTGAGAACGTCTCTGTGGTTTGGTATTAATGAAATGTATCTCTGTGAAATGCTCTCTATATGCTCCATGTTCTTTTCCTGTATGTCTGGTATTATTAGTTGCTATTAATTTTTTAATATATTTTACTTATAAGATACAAATAAAATCTGATCTCATTTCCACTCAGTTAACATTGGAAATGATGGTACACACAGGTGTAATAAAAATACATCAACTTTATTGCCCAGACTTCTGCTCCAGAGATTAATTTTTCTGATAGTTCATTTTAAAAGTGTCACTCAATCATATGGTCTTCTGAGACAAGATAATTTTCTTCTTGCGTTGCATTTAGGATAAGTAAATAAATTTTAAAAAAGTTATTTCTGTGAAATTGTGGGAAGGGTTGTGACTTCATCATTCTCATGCAGGCCTATTAGAATTAATTTTTGTCACAATAGATTTACAGCATGGTGTCATGAACTGTGTAAAATCCCATGAGTAATGCGGGGCAACCATCAAATCCTCTTTTCAGACTGGAATATTTTTAGCCTGTAGCAAATCAATGCTACCGATTTCCATTTGTAAGAAGAGCCAGTAATTTATGAGGCAAAAAGCATTCCAAGCCTGTGAATTGTTTGTGCATTATAATTGTTCCAAGAGGTAGTAGTTTGAAGTTGCAGTATCTGCTTTGGGTAGCAACTGCCCAAGTAAGGAATTCTTGTCCCAAGCACACAGAGCAGCGTGGGATTCCTTATGTTTCTTGAATACCTGTGCATTTTATGAAGATTTTAATCTCTTTGCTGTAAGAAAGATGAGGTTTTAGATAGCTGGAAGGAACTCTAGCTTTCAGAGTTACAGGTAAAAGGTAGGTAACTACAGTTACCAGAAAATTGTATGGTCAAGTTCTCAAAAATATTTATCATGCCAAAGCAATTATTTTACTATAGTTCTCTTATTTCAGGCACTGAAAGACAAGTGTAATTAAGTTTTTTTTTCAGGTAAACTCAAGATATTTGCCTCTTGCTTTATTTTTCATGCATGAATTTTGTTTTTCCTTTCAGAATAACTTGCTCTCAGTCATGATGGAGAACACAATAAAAACAGCCATTATTATGACAGTAATGCCTGTTCTAAATCACTATGACCATTCCAAAGTCATGCTACTACTGTTAGAGGCACTACTGTAAAAGTCATAATACTACAGTTCTGAATTTCTCAAAAATTGATTAACCAAATATTAGAATATTTACCAGTGCTAAATTTTCTTTGATTCCAGAAGTCAGTTCTTATTTATTGTAGAACATTTTACTGGATCCTTTGCAATTCCTTGTGTAAATATTTCACATCAGTTTAGATATCAGTGCTAGTGGATCATAATTCAGTTTTGGTGCTTTAGTTACCATGTTAATTTAAATATAGGACAACCTGACGATCCAACCAACTGTATAATTCCTTTTGAGTACAACTTTTAAGAAAAAAGTGCTGGTGGTGGTGAGTGATAGCTTTTGTGTCACTTGTTTTTCTGTCTGGTTTTGGTTTGATTTTGTTTGGTTGGGTGTTTGGCTTTTTTTCCTTTGATGTAAGGGCAGTGTAATAAGAGAAGGGAAAACTCCATCCAGAGAAACCCAGTACAGTATTTTAATCAGGCAAATAAAAAAGGAAAGTACTCTAATACCACTACATGACTTATGTAGTGCAGCAGAAACAGCCACAGTGATGCATTGGGAATTCTTCAACAAATTCATTTCGGTGGCATATTAAAAAGTCTTTTTGCAGTCACATGGAAAGGTCTCATGTGAACAATTTGGGAACCCCTGGAGGACACAGTATATTGGCAATGTGTAGGTTCATCTCTTCAAATTTGGGGCTTATAACTGCTTCTTGTGTCAGAACAGACTATAAATTCTTGGCAGCAAGGATTCCCTTTTTTTGGAGAGGGCTCCATGGTCAGTGGTCCCATTATTGAAAAGTAGTGTTCCAGACATCTGATGTTGGTAAATTCCACTTTGATTAAATTACTTAAAACTAAATTCCTTTACCCTAATAGAGTCTGTTTTTCCATATCTCCTGTGCAGAGGTGTTGTTTGATATCTCTGCATTATGTGTATTTCTCTTGAGGGTGGATAAAAGATCACTAGGTGCGGTTCTAAAGTGAAGCCTATGTTTTACAAAATTATATTTGCTCAGCCATTAGAGCTGTGAAATTTATTCATAAAGTGCTACTGTGCTGCTATTGTCTCAGTCATACAGAGCATTCCTTAATCCAAATGATGGCACTGCATAAGTATGGTTGGGCAAGGCTATATTGAGGTTTTTTTTGATTTTTTTTTACAGTATTTAGTTGATATTTAACTTGAAGGAAGTTAATTTCCTGGTTGTTTTTTTTTTAAATTTGAAATGAAAATTGTCTGTATTCCCAGACATGTGACTCTGCTAATGATGTCCCAACACAAGGCATTAGAGGAATAATTCTACTTGTTTCTAAATGTCAGACCAAGGAGCTAGAAATGTCAATTTAATGGTCATAGTCCTGCACCATAGCATCCTTACTCTGCTCCAGAATACGTATAAAGAATATGATGATAGCACATGTGAGAGATAACTTGTTCTTTTCCAGCTGATTCTTGTAGCTCAACTAATCAGTACATTTTGGTCTAGACAGAAAACATGAATCAATCTTTTCAGACTATCTCACTTGCCATGAAAAAATACAATCCCCCTGTTGTGGCCTCCTTATGTGCTGAAGTTACAGCAGCGACTGGCAGTTTCATGTCAATTTTCATCTCCCACTAATGTTCTGTATTTCACAGAGGAAATGAGAAATCCCCAAGGAGGTGAGTGTCCCCTTCCTTCAGATGATGAATGGAAAGTGTCAATACTGACAGGAAATGCAGGAACTGAAGCAAGTGTTGCTCTCTGGATATATGGAGACAGAGGATTAGCTGGACCAATAACTCTTGGCAAGGACAACAGGAAGCAGCTGTTTTTTCCCAGGCAGGAAGATGAATTTCAGGTAGCTAATGAAGGCTAAGAACATTATTTTAATAGGTACCTCTCCAAGGATTATCCTGTCATGTGAAAAGAAAAAAATGTTTTTCTCCTATATTTACTGCATAAAATAAATCTGTATCTGTTCTCCATGAATTCTGTGTTAAATCAGGTTGTTATATATAGTAAGCAACAGAAGAAATAATCTTTCTTTTAAACCCCCTTCCTCATATAGTAGACCAAATGGGACAACTGCAGAAGTAAATTGATTTCTTTAAGGCAATTGATTTGATACTAGCTTTAAAAACTATTCATTCTGAAACAAACTATGCCTGATCTAAGACTTGCATATTGTTTAGAGGTCTTTAGTAATTAAATTTTCAGGCATACAGTTTTCAAAGCATGCTATAAAATGTGTGCTGTGAAACTGGTTCAATTAAAGAAGAAAACCCATTTTAGAGCTGCCATATTATAAATGACTGAAATGCCAGAATGTTTACCTGTGGAATAACTAAAAGTCCAATAAAATGTATGTGTTACCATGTTGTGAAAACACAGGTTTTCTGCTTTTATTTAAGAATAACCCCACCTCTATTGTAAGAAGGAAATTATGTCTAGGTAGGCTGAGAGGAAATTGCCAAAGTAGCTAAAATTTCTGTTTTGCTTAAATCTCTGTCTGAGATGCATGTAACATTGCTGTCTTCAGCTGGCTAAAGCAGAAGTTATATGTTTCATTATTTTTTTCTGCACTCACCAACTCTTCCAATACAATCTTAGCACAACCCAAGATTGTTACTGTCAATGATAATTAATAATAATACTATCTATGAATAGGGCATAGGTAGGGAGATAACCTACTGTAATGTTCATTTTCTAAGCATGTAGGCTATGGATTATGATCCACAGGGAATCCTATTCTCCTAATTAGTGAATAATTTATAAGCAATGTTGGATAATGGCATATTTGCAAAGTTAATCCATCTGTTCAGAAGAGATGGACCAATTTTTCTTGTCTAAAATAGATATGGCCCATTATGGCTGTGTGCTGCAGATATTGATCTTGTGAGAGAGCAAGATCTTTCTCTCAGCACCTGGGGCTACTACTATGATTCTTTACATCGCATTGACACTGTTGCTTTCAGGCATGAAACAGCAAATGTCACTGAAGTGCTTTTCACTCTTCAGTCTGCAGTAGATAAGTCCACAAAGAAAAAGCCTATGAGTAAGAGCTCTTTCTTCTCCTTTCCCCTTTAAACTTTATCCTGTACTTCTTTAACAGGATAGGTCTTGAAATGAGGATAGGAATGTAAGATATTAAAAAAGTCACATCTTCTTCTTACCATTTCTGTCTTTGAACTTTCATCTTTTCACTTATATATTCTAGAACAGAGGATACCAAATTTTATTTTTGAAGTAATCAACTTAATCATAGCTCTGGCCAGGAGTTCTAGGAAGAAAACAGCTTCTGAAAGGCAGTAATAATCCAGCAGTTAGGAATCAGGTTGAAGTTCTTTAACCTTTCATTTATCAGCAACATGTGCAACAATGAAAAATTTGAGTAGAACTAACCTAAGAGTTGAAGACTATTCATATGTGGCCTTCTCTTTCTTACCTCACTCATGTGAGTTTTCACTGCCTGCTTAATTCTTCTGGAGACTGTGCATGAGAAAAATTAAGACTACCAGAGTGTTCCTTCTGGAAGAACTATACTTGTTTTAGGCAGAAGCCACTCTTTGCATTCTGATTAAGTCCACTACATTTTGTTTTGCGTTATGTTGATACATGAAATTACCATGCAACCTATTTTCTTTATTAACCAAAAGTCTGGAGAGGGGTTTATTAGAATAAACAGGCAACATAATGGCCTTATATATTCAGTGAACACCAGCTCTGTGAATGAGAAGACCATATCCCATATCACTTGAGAAGTAGGTTAGTTTGTTTGTGAAATGGAGGGAAAGACAATAGATGGTTTGGTTTTTTTTTATTCAAGCTGAATATAAGCCCATACTTTAGCACTGCTTTAATCCCAAAGTCTCCAGGTTACCTCTAGAAAGACTACTTTTAGAGGGGAATATTATGCAGCACAAGCAAAGATATCAGAATCCAACTCAGAAGACCAAAACAAAGCCATTTTCTTAAGCCAACGGAAAAGATGGGAACTGTATTGTCACATCAGTGTTGCAAGCCTGCAACATTTGCAAATGGTGCTCACATTTATTTGGTTAATGGAATTCAGGTCGATGTAACAAGTATACCAATACAAATAACATGTGTGAAACCCACAGATTCTTTCTCAAACAACCATTGTGAAATTTCAACATGCATTTCAATGTTCAGGAAATCCAGAGTAAAAGTTTTTTGCTTTTAAAAATCTTCAACTAAAACATGGCAATGCTTTGACTAGAACATAAAATTTTCTTACATAAAAGCACTAAGAGCCAAAAGCTGATACAGGAAATGAGGTAATTATGACTTCTGAAATGAGAATAGTGCTTTTTGTTAATGAAGGTAAAGAATGAGTGGATAATATACTAGTAGGTATTTCAAAGAGAATGAAAATAATTTTTGTACAATGTAAATAGCTTTTTGGATGTAAATGATGGAGAGGAATAGGTTGTTGCCAGTCTTTTATGAATAGAATTATTATTTGAGAAACAGCGTGATAACATACTTACTTTTCCTTTCCTAAAGGTGCATTACAAATGATCTAAAATTATTTATGTTTGCTTTAGTGGGTAAACTTCAAATGAACCCTAGATAAGTGAGGGTTCATTTGAAGTTTTGCAGATAGGGTTGCATAGAGTACTTTTCATAAGGAAGATCACATATAATGCTTTAAAGTGCAAAGAAAGTGCAAATGAAAGCAAATCATAGTCAGAAAGCAAAGATAGCATCAGTGACTTCTGAAGTTTTGCAGATGTTCTGCCAGCTTTTGGGAGCTATTCTTTAAGGTCTCCGCAAGTTCTGTATCCTTCATGTTGACATACTAGGGTTTGTGGTCATGTAACTGTGCAGAATTATGAAAGATTTGTGACTTGTAGTTTGGAGGATGTAATTTTGTATTGCTCATTTCTGTCATGAACAACCCTCACCAACTTTTTTTACTCTTGAAACTTTGAAGAGTTCAAATACATGCCAAATCATTTTCCTGGCAAGCACTGTGATTCCACCAGGCTATAAGCTGGTCAAACTGGGGCTCAGGCAGAAATCTGTTTAGACAAAACAGAAGCAGTCTGTTTCCTGAATCTTGTAACCACAAATCTACCAATCAGATATTACACACTGTTCGTGAACACTCAGAGTGGTTCAGATAAATCTAGAATCGATTGCAAAGATAAAGATGCAATTCTATGTAGTTACATATTGTATTGTTCTGACTTTACTCAGGTTAAAATAAATAGCATTGGGAATATCTACAAGATAAGAATTAAACTTGATGGATTACCAAATGAACAACCCAAGTGGAACTTACAAAGGGTGAGACTTTTATAGTGATTTTGTTCCCATTTTATTAATTTTTGTGTACAGACATAGCTTCATGAATCAATAAATGCTGATTGGGATAAGTTCTTACTGCTTTTTATTCTTAGATTGCTTTAGAGATGACAAAAACACTGATACAGTTCATCTCCTAAGGGATGGAAATATACAGGATTATTTTGTAATTATTCTTAATTACTGCAGACAGCAATTTTATTATATTGATGTGTTTGACCAAGTTTTGCTTTCTGAAAGTTTGCCATACTCTCCAATGTTTCTGTACTCTTCAGTGTGTGTTAGGGAGATTCTAGCTATAAATTTCAGCTCTGAAAAACTGAAAATGATGGGGCAGCAATCATTCTGTGGTAACTACACGCAAGGAATGAACAACATTTGCTGAATGGTAGGCTAAGTAAATTATAATGGGCCCCACTATTCCTCAAAATTATGAACATTTTCAGGGAAAAAGAAGATGCTGGTTTTTTTCAATCCAGTGAATGAATTATTATTCTTTGTTTTAACTCTATTTTTCTCATGATATTTCAGGATTCTCACCAGATTAAATTTATTCTAAAGGCTTGCTAACACTGACACACATGTAAAATTCATTTTAGGACTAGGATAAGCCTTTTTCATCTGTTTCTTATGTTGAATTTATAAAGGACACAAGTTTATTCTTCTTCACTTGAGTAATCTTAAAAAGCTTAATTTGGACAATCAGAATTGGGCAACAATAACAGATTTTTACGTTAACCCAGAGGTCTTAACTGAGACTGTAGTAAAACTGAATGTAAGTATAAACATTTCAGTTGCTGAAATCATTGCAGGAATCCCACTTTCCAGCCTAGTGGTTACTATGTATTTCTTTGACATTTTGTTCTGAATTTCATGGGGTAACCCAGGGATTTCAAGCACTTCACATCAAGAAATATTGAAACATTTCACATCAAGAACCATGTTGAAAGCTGTGTTTTTCTGAAAAAGCAGCTAATATATGCAATTGTTATGAATCAGCAGGGGGGGCTCTGCCAATAAATGTTAGAGATTAGGAATCAGTGCTGCCAATGTGTTTCATGTTAGGATAAATACATACTTTGGTGTTAAAAGCAGTGTTCATTTTAGTTTAAATAATATTTTATTGGAAAAGTGAGATAAAGACATCTATTGCCCTGATTCCCTAAGTGTTAGAATTTAGATGTGAGCACTTGTTTTCATAATTTTGTTTGCAAGGCTTATGCATATTATATGCAAACACAAAAACACAACTGCAGAAAGATAATTTTTGATTTCCTTTTGCTAGTCAAAACCTCTGGAAAACCCCTGTAGTACGTATTGCAATTTAAGACCAACAAGAACTGCTTTCATAAAAAAGAATAAAGAGTGCTGTAATTATAGGAAACAAGTAAGGCAGCTATCTTACTGTACAGCAGCAAATAACTCAAGAATTTGAATTCTAACCATCTTAAGAATATATAGATGGTGGCAGTACACAGGTTGTCTTTTGTTCTGCTGTAGAAGAGCTAAAGATAATGCAAATTGATTTAGGATTCCAGTGTATCCTATACTTGCCAAAGTTCAGAAAAATGTAGATGATGAGTTTCATCCTGTTTTCATTCTAAAATAAAAAAATGCGTGTCCATCTTTCCACATCTTCCAAAAGCTCAGTCTCATGTAACAGCAGCTACCAGAAGGTTTTCAGCCTTCAGTCCTCCAGGCAGCATTATATAGAGGTGGTTTACTGACTGAAACCAGGCTTAGTGGCATTTCTAATGGCAAATCCACAAATTTCAACTACAGATTTGTTTGTTGCATAGCAGTGGCCAAAATAAGAATATTTTCATACTGCAATTTTGTATGTCGTATTTACTGATTGCGTTACTGTTTTCTGAGATAGAAAAAAAGATATACAAAAATATGTTTTGCTGTTGAGAAGCAAAGCACTGGAAAGAGTGAACTGAGTAATGGCTGGAATTGCTTCTCCTTCAGGTGATACTGCAACATCTAAGGAGCAAGAAAACACTGAAATTTCCAACAAACACATGGTTATCAAAGAATCGTGATGATAGAGAACTTCTGTGTGAACTTCCAGTAGTGGAAGCTGGAAAACCTATCTATCCAAGTATGTATGTACCGTAACATTTGCATTGGCTACATGGTTTTCAGTATTAATACCAACTGAATTGTGGTCTTCACAATCTTTAAAGCAAATAGTTTGACTGATTTCTGGAGAGTATCTTCCAGAAAATTAATTTCAAATCAGACTTACTGTCATTGTTATCATTAAGCTATGAGTGAGTAAAATGAATTGTGATTACATATAACTTGCATTTCCTTTTTTTGGTTATTTTTGGAAGTTGTTTTATACCATGTCTATGTCCACACTGGTGACGTGGAGCAAGCCGGTACAGATTCTGCAGTTTATTTGTGTATCTATGGAAAAAGAGGAGATTCTGGTCTAAGACTTCTGCATAAAACTGGTACACCAGGGACATTTCAGAGAGGAATGGTAAGTCTGAAAAACAATTTGCTTAGCCATATGAATATAATTAAGTGACTTACACAGGTTCCTAATAATAATAATAAAAAAATCAAACTACAGAAGTTTAGCTAAATAACTCTTAAGAACTAAGGAAAATCAGTCTTCTGCTGACACAGGAGTTAATAGAATGAGGGAAAGCATAGGCAGGAAATGGGGAAGAAAAATTATTTGAGGGTCCCACCCTCAGACGATGAGAAGAGCTGCCTATGAATTTAAAACATATCCTTTCAAAATATGATGAATTACAGCTGGCTCCAAATAAGTGTACAGAAATTGTTCCATGATTTCAGATCTAGGTTGGTCTGTTTGTTATGTATTTCTTTTAATATATAATAGTAAATATTGTGATGAATACAAGAGAGACTTAAAGTAATTTTTCTTTCAATTTATTACCTCCTATGTCTTCCCTGAGTAAAATATACATCATCCTGATTTTTTGCAGTATGCTTGAATTTCAGGAACTACTGAATTTAATGTTAACTCTGCCACTAGCCCTCTTGTGCCCTTCTGTCCAGCCTGTTTCTTCCTTTGTGATATATTGAGGATTCACATTTGTATGTATAACCAGTGGTATCAAGCTGCTAGTGGAACACTTAATTGCAAAACAAAAAGCAGTATCTAAAATGCTAAAAATAACCATAACCCACTGGGAGATTTTAAAAAATATCTAAACTATTTTGAAATATACATTTTATTCTATTACTAACATATGAGAGATAAAGTTCTATTCAGAGTAAAATTCAGAATTTAAGTGGAATTTTTTGGGGGCATTATTCAAGCCAGATTGATAGTAAATTCAGCATATTATTTGCACAGGGGCTAAGGGGAATGGTTCAAAGTGCACTTTGTTATGGAAATGGGTGAGTAAGACAGTGAATTGTTTGGAGCAGCAGAGCAGGGATTGGGACACATCATTTTATGGCAGAGGTAGTGGAATGCTGACTTGAACAACTTGATTTCATCCCTGCCACATATATTCTGCATTATATTGGGCAAATTGCTTAAAATAAAACTTTCCTGGGTGACCACTTTTTTCATGCTTATGTATTGCTGCATAACCAGTTTAACTTTTCTGAACAACCATAGCTGTAACTGAGTTCAAATAAAATTCTGCTCTGCGCCTAGTAAGATCTTTGAAATGCTAAATATGCCAGTAAATTAACCCCTCGGTTTCTCAGTTGAGCACCCACACCACTTTGCATCTTTGACAGCTTTTGGCAGTAAACTCTGTGCTTTAACTATGTAGGTAAATTGAAATATTATGCTGATGGCCTTTCAAAGAAGAGATTAAGCAGTTGCAGAAAACCAGGGTGTTATGGAAGAAGTGCAAAGGTGAAGTCACTAGGGAAATCAGTTCTATTTCACTGAGCTCTTTGGGTGGTTGCAGTAAATAATGCATAGAGTCATAAAGATAATGAAGATAAAAAGAGATACTGAAAATCTGCCATCCTCCTGAGCACACTTTGAGGCAGGAATCTTTCAGGGAGAGTAGCTTGTGTATATATTATCTACACACAAGGGATAAGTAATCTTGCACAGGCAGTCTCAATTCTGCCATTTGCTGAGGACTGAGAACTTCACAGATATGAATTTTCCAGTGTATTTCTTTCCTTCATTTTCTTTTTTACTGAGAAGAATGATCTAGACCATTACATTTAGAGACAGAAAGCTGTATGCTTTTTACTGTGACAGAAAATTATCAACCTGAACCTGATCAGCTTCACACTCCTATGAAAACAATCTTTTCCAACTATAAGCACAAGCCTAAATGAATAACAAGGGGAAAATGGCATGTAAGATTTCAGTTTCTTTCAGTAGAATAAAATGTAAGTAGAGGAGGTGAAACCAAAAAGAGAAAATGATCAGAAGGTCTGTTTTAAAATAATATCAACGAAGGAAATAACAGCTTTAAGTCTTTCTTGCCTAGAGAAGAGTAATGTAAATGGCAAGATATCAAAACAGTACTGAAGGGCTGTGTGCAGCATTTTGCATGATGGCTGTAAAAGCCTAATCTATTTGGGATTATTACTGCATTCTGATTTTGGTTGTGCTTTCTTATTTACTCTGACACATCATAAAAAGACATTTGACTCTTGAGATCCAAACTCTTTGAATACAGTCCAGCTGTCATTAAAACCAATTGAAATCTTTGTATATTGTGGGAGTTGATCAGGCTTTTAACACACTTCAATTTTTGGACTGCCTTAGTGGTGGCAAATTGCAGAGTGCTGTCTCCTCTGTCTTGCAGGTCAGTGTTTTTGAAGTGGAAGCTGTATCTCTTGGGAAGCTGCAGAAGGTGCTGTTGCGCTGTGAGGCCAGTACCAAGTCCCAGCATTGGTACTGTGATAAAGTCATTGTCAGAGAAGCCGAGAACAACTCAGAATATGTTTTCAATTGTGAAAGGTAGTTTTTACAACAATATTCTTAAACATTCTTCAATATGTGTCACTAAAAGTATTATGTCAATCAATGTACTAAATGTGAGTTTTTCGGGCAAAGACATATTTGGATTATTTTGCAGTCTCATAAAATCCACAAAATGTTTTGTTCCAGAACAGATTGCTTGAATTAATGTTCTGTATGGTACATAGCAAAGGTTAAACACTTATATTGAATCTGTGTTAGTAGATTTTAAAGTACAGCCTCATCTTATAGGATCAGTGCTGTAAGTTTGATTTACTTTGCAGGAAGGAAAGATAAAGCACCCAAAATGTTCTGAATTAGGTGTACTTCAAAATGGCAAAGAAAACAGATTTTCCATCCAGAAGTAGCATTCACTCTCTTTACAGCATGGCTACAGAGACAAATACGATGCCCAGAACTATTTTGTGGTTGTTCTATTTAAGTTATTAAATGAGCATCTTAAAAGTCAATTGATAAATGCTGCATTTTGCATGGTTAGAAAAATATGGTAATCCCACATTTGGAGTTTCCAGTCTGCAGTCTATCTCGTGGGTATGTGCATGATTCAAGTGAAATAAAGAAAGTGAAGAGAAACAATATGACTATGTGACAAGGCACTAGACTAAATAATATTTAATTAATAATATTTAATAAATGCAGGCTGCCTAGTTATTTTATCTGCATTTTAATGAATTTGTTGCATAACCTTGAACAGCTCCTTGCAATTCTTGATGTCACATCCTCAAAACCAGAAATAAGGATGTTTTCTCACCTTCATCAAACTCTCTAAAACTGAGGTTTTCTTCAATCTGTAACATGTTTACAAATAATAGTATAAGACTGAGGATTTCTCTGAGTAGATTTGGATGCAGACCATCTGTTTTTACTAGCTGTAGTTGCTACCTTTCTAAAATTATAGGTGAGATTTACAATGTGTCATAGCTAGCTCTAGTGAGTAACATAGCTTAGGAATGATGAATGGCAGGGCATTTTGCTGTATTAATTCTGTGATAATTAACATCAGATGTTGATCAGAAAAATTTATTCTGTGATAGAGAGTGTTAAAAAGAAACAAAAGTTTCTTTTTTAATGTCTAACTTCTCTACAAGGAAACTCTTCCATTGAAAAGGGATTGAAATAAGTCAGTGATGGGGATCAGGTGTAGCTTCCATGTTGGCCAAAATGTACCTTTGCTCTATTCAAGGAGGGAGAAGGTTTTTGCTCTTCAGAAATCTAATTCAGTAATCTTCAGCCTCACATTTATTTTATTTTACATAGATATTTTCTAATCCAAGACATGAAAAAAGTTCTGTCTTTGTTCTCATTTAACCAAGGGAATAAAAGCATTTTATCTGTCTCAAAAACCTGATATTCGTTTCTGAACATCTAACAGCTTTTACCCAATTTCAGTTATACAGTATTTACTAGTCACTGAAACCTTTAAGCATTTGGGATTTCAGAAGATACCTGTGCCATCAATTTTTAGCAGAAGTGATAGAAATAAGTAGTTGTCTAATAAGACAAAATTTATTTCTTAGGGACTAGCTCTTATATGAATTGGCTAACTAAGGTTTTCAAGACAAAAAACAAGGAGCTTCGTAAATTGCTCCGGACTTTTCTTGCCCAGCTTATACTGGAATCCCAGCAGCCTTCATAGGAGACTGAATGATTTAGGTCATTCCTGGAGAGTCCGTGGAAGTGGACCAAGGAAATAAAAAACAACAACCCAGAAGATTGATGCGTTTCTTTTCTGGAAAAAAGAGCTGATTTTTTTACCAAGCAAGAGAAAACAAAAGCTGTTGGTAATCCATGTTCTGAATGAAAAGCTTTCAAAATTCTACATAGCTTAGGGTGACATGACTAAGAAACCTAATGAATGTTTGCCTTTATTTATGCTTTTTCAGACTCATCTACCTGTCCTCAATTTATAGGAGGAATAAGAAAGAGCAGTGTTTTGTTCCATCTTTGTTTTTAACACTGAAATGTGGTTTCAAGAAATATTGTAATAGATACTTAGAAATTATACTTACCTCTCAATCCATAGTACTGGAAAAATGTTCTGTGCTATAATCTTCTGTTTAGCTATGGAAACAAGTACAGTAGTGCCACATGAGTCTCTTAATCTGATACAACTCTAGTTTATACCTACTTAGCTCTTACTTTTGCACAAAATAAATTCTTTGTTGAGTCAAATAATTTCAACTTTAACATAAATCAAATACTAAAATTTTAGGAGTGGAGACCCTTTGCTGTTAGGTGTATTCAGTATGAAAATCAGATATGGATCACTCAGTTATATGGTAATAGAAATAAAAACTGATTTCTACCTGCTTTCTTATTTTCTTTCTTATTCTTAGTTGGCTTCCATTTATGTCCCAAGGTATAATCCATTCAGAAATTGAGCTGTACCCTCAAGGTAAGATTTATTGTAACGTTATGGAAGTAAGGAAAAAAAATTAGTAATTCTTTTCCTCTGAAGAAGTCTGGGAAGATTTTACACTGTAAATATCAGAGTTAACAATTTTTGTTAACTGTATTTCTGTATTTCTGAGAGAACATGATTTATTTAATTGCTATTGGTGATAGTGAGAAAGTAAGGAGGGAATGAATGAGAAAGAGTTTTCTTGTATTGGCTAGAAACACAGAACATCTTTTTTATCTCTTCTTTCAGAACTTTTCTGTAATTTTAAAGTACAGATCTTTATTAATGGATTTTTTTTTGGCAGAGTTTAAAAAAAATCAGCAGCTGAAATTGCAAGAAGAAAATGGTAAATGCTTCTCTTGTTTTCTGATTTTAATGAAGACTGTTTCTCTTTTAGAACAATTGCTTTACACATTTGTTACCATTTGTATTTATTTTAAAACATTAATTGTTGCACACTATTTGAACATTTCAATAAACTCTGAACTTCACATTTTAATTTAAACCGTAAATAACTTTGTTCATGCTTTCTTTTTATTCTGTCATTTTTCTTTCCACAATGTTATTTTTCTTTCTGCTTCTTTAAAAAATTCCTATTCTTCTAGTACTTATTGGTGATCTATCTTAATTTCAGGTTTTTATAGTTAACATTTTAAAACATGATTCTTTTTCCTGGCCTATATATAGGTTTGTTCTCAACAATAGTTTTTCATTTTCTGTTTTACTTGTGATTTCGTATTTGTTCAGGCTGACTTTTCTGTCCTTGCAACCAAAGCAGATTAAATTAAATTTCTTAATAACACATTAGAATTTCTCAGCTGTGAGAAGCGCTTCATGCTGTCGGTTGAGCAATGATCTAAAAGGCGTTGCAAGAAAGTTTGAAAATGGTTATTTAAAATTTGTTATATCAATCAAAATATCCATGAAGACCCAAATACCTTGTCCTAAAGCTTGTTCCTATGACAAACGGTTAACGATAAAACTTTTGCCCAGTTATTTTACAAATTATATTAAAATACCACCCTGTTATAGGCTTTATTTTGAATCACAAGTATCTTTGTCCTCCTTCCTTTCTATGCTTTTTTCAGCAGGCAGTAATTTGCTCTCTGTTCATCACTCTTTGTGCTTTAGCTGATCTGCACATCTCGCTTTTGCATGGCCTGCCCTGAGAGATCCTCCTTTCCTTAATTCAAATTGGTCTGCATAGTCCTTTCTGCACCTACAGCTGGGTCTCTGGGCTATGTCATTTAAGATGTGCAAATGTCTCAGTCAGAGTGAGGCATCCAAAAGCTTAAGCAACTAATAGGCTCTTGTTTGAGACACTTGGTAAAACATGGATCAGTGGGAAAGAGGCTTGGAATTGTATGTCCTACACCAAGAGTGACTGCTTCAATTCCTGGTTTAGTGGTTGATCTGAGAGTTCGTTCACTTACTTTTTTTCCCATGAGCTTTTAAATATATCTCATTTTCATTCTATATGACTTTATGTTGTTCACAGAGTTATTTTTCTGGGAAATAGAACTTTCTTGTGTATTGTAATATTTCTAATAATCTAGAAAAATTAAAAGAAAAAAAAGAATATATCTAGAAAGTCATCTGTGCTAGGATACCTCTATCTAATACCCCTAGGGATGTACCTGGTGTTAGGTTGCACATTTCCTCTATGTATGCTAAAAGAAAGTCATCTCATAACACTTTTGTCTGCATTCTTTTCCCCACAAAGCGTGTTCTTCTTCAGTCATTAAAGAACTTTTCATACACTACCTCATCAGAACAACCTCAGCTTTTTATGCCAACAAGAATTATGCTTTTGTAATACTTACTCTTTCCCTTTTCTATTTGGAAGCATGCAATGCAATGAGGATTTCTGGCATCAAAGAGATTATAAATTTAAGGATTCTTTTCCTATACCCACATTGTCCTTCAAACACAAGTCCTTTCTAATTCCAGAAAAAAAAGAACAAGCCTCAAAGTCAATATAGAGGAGTTCAAAACAAGACTCTTCTTAATCATGTTTTTGGGGAAGTTTAATTCACTATTTTACCTTCAGAGGGGTAGTTGTGTGCAAAATAATTTACAGATACTAAGCTTATCCTTGGGAGGTGGGAGTTGAGCTAGCTAGAAAATACAGCCTCAAGAGTAGCAACTGCATCATTTCAGAACCCCGTTGCTTAACAAAAGACAAACTTTGAGAGGATAGTAGAAAAGGCCATCAAAACCACTTGAGGCATAATTAATCAATGAACATGTCAAAAAGAAAATACATTTTACCTGCTTTTAAATGAATATTTGTTTCTGAATGGTGTCTGAAATTTTAGAAGGAGTAGTGGGTCATGTTTTACCCTTTGTCTGCACCACTCTTCATAAGCCCTTGTAAATGGAATTGTCCTTATTTTCCAGTCAAATGGTTCAAAAGAACTTTGTCTTTAGGAAATTAATATCGTATTGTTTGAAAATGGAAAAGGCTGATTTTTTTCTGTAAACAAACTCTTTTTCTATGGGGCAGGGAGCCCTTGTCTTATGCTCTTTGTTTCCACCATCAGTGTAGAGAGGCTTTTAACTCTTCTAATTGATGTTTATCCTTTTGGTTTTTGGTGCTACAGTTCTTTTATCAAGAAAGTGAGTCTATAGAGAAAGCTGTGAGGATGCAGATTTTCAAGGGCACAAAAGAGTTTCTTATAAGCTGGAGTCTGATAGTTCTTGATGAAAATTGGATGGTTCACTTCCTTTATAGAATTGTAGAATAGTTTGGGTTGGAAGAAATCTTTAAAGATATCTAGTACAGCCCCTGACATGAACAGGGACATCTTCCACTAGGCCAGGTTTCTCAAAGCCCCATCCAACCTGGCTTCAAACACTTCCAGAGATGGGACATCCACAGCTTTTTTTGGCAACCTGTTCCAGTGTCTTACAATCCTTACCGTAAAAAAAATATATTCTTCATGTCTTATCTAAATCTACCCTCTTTCACTTTCAAACCATTCCCCCTTGACATATCACTACATGTCCTTGTAAGAAGTCTTTGCTTTTCTTTTAAGCCCCTTAATATATTGAAAGGCTGCTAATAAACTGTGCCTGCCTGGAACCTTCTCTTCTCCAAGCTGAANCATCCACAGCTTTTTTTGGCAACCTGTTCCAGTGTCTTACAATCCTTACCGTAAAAAAAATATATTCTTCATGTCTTATCTAAATCTACCCTCTTTCACTTTCAAACCATTCCCCCTTGACATATCACTACATGTCCTTGTAAGAAGTCTTTGCTTTTCTTTTAAGCCCCTTAATATATTGAAAGGCTGCTAATAAACTGTGCCTGCCTGGAACCTTCTCTTCTCCAAGCTGAACAGCAACCTTTCGTCACAGGCGAGGTGCTCCAGCCCCTGATCATTTTCATGACCCTTTTCTGGGTCCGTTTCAACAGGTCCACATCCTTCTTATGCTGGGGACCCCAGAGCTGGATGCAGCACACTGGGTGGGGTCTCATCAGAGACACAGGGGGAGAATCCCTTCCCTAAATCTGTGGGCCAGGTTTGATTGGACAGAACAAACGAGCTGTTGCTGCTTTCTGAATTCCCAGCTGTGTATTTATGTGTGTTTAAAATTCTATCGCCTTCCCAAACCAGACATCAGCTAGACCTCTAAAGACTTGGAAAACAGGAAATCAAACTTCCTGCTCCAGTTCAATTTCTGTGGGGCAAATTACTGAGTGATAATGAGGCTGGCCCAAGATAAATACTTCTGTCAGACAAC
>VZTH01018680.1:60118-134770 GCA_013397815.1 Aleadryas rufinucha
AGCCCCTGACATGAACAGGGACATCTTCCACTAGGCCAGGTTTCTCAAAGCCCCATCCAACCTGGCTTCAAACACTTCCAGAGATGGGACATCCACAGCTTTTTTTGGCAACCTGTTCCAGTGTCTTACAATCCTTACCGTAAAAAAAATATATTCTTCATGTCTTATCTAAATCTACCCTCTTTCACTTTCAAACCATTCCCCCTTGACATATCACTACATGTCCTTGTAAGAAGTCTTTGCTTTTCTTTTAAGCCCCTTAATATATTGAAAGGCTGCTAATAAACTGTGCCTGCCTGGAACCTTCTCTTCTCCAAGCTGAACAGCAACCTTTCGTCACAGGCGAGGTGCTCCAGCCCCTGATCATTTTCATGACCCTTTTCTGGGTCCGTTTCAACAGGTCCACATCCTTCTTATGCTGGGGACCCCAGAGCTGGATGCAGCACACTGGGTGGGGTCTCATCAGAGACACAGGGGGAGAATCCCTTCCCTAAATCTGTGGGCCAGGTTTGATTGGACAGAACAAACGAGCTGTTGCTGCTTTCTGAATTCCCAGCTGTGTATTTATGTGTGTTTAAAATTCTATCGCCTTCCCAAACCAGACATCAGCTAGACCTCTAAAGACTTGGAAAACAGGAAATCAAACTTCCTGCTCCAGTTCAATTTCTGTGGGGCAAATTACTGAGTGATAATGAGGCTGGCCCAAGATAAATACTTCTGTCAGACAACAGATTTAAATCATGCAGGCATTACCAGACAGCTTTCTACTAAGAAAACTGCAGTGTACGCTATGGCACTTATTTATAAGATGACTGTGGGCTGGTATTTCATTTGTTGTTTGCCTTGAACAGAATGAATTTAAGTCACTAAGTGGAACTTGTTTCACGCAGACAAAAGCTGCAGTCAGTGAGGGGTGGGGAATCGTACAATCCCAGCTTTTCAGATGTAGAAATGCATTTGACAATTATGAATTGTTCTTTAAAATAAGATTTCTATTAAGCTGCTTTTGACTATTTAAATGACTTGTGTACATTGTATGGGAGCAGAGATGCCATTTTAGTGTCAGGGAGTTTTATATAAATTGATTTTCTAATGAGTCCTAATCTAGTTCAGAATTTTCTACAAAAACCTATTTTTTTCATGTTGATTTTAATGTCATGCCTCCGTCCAGGCAAATGCAGCTCTGTTGACATGTCACATCAACCTAAAATGAGAGGAAATTGTACCTAATTGGGATGCTTTGATGTTGTTCCTGTTGTCATAATCCAAATTCTGGATGTTGGTCTGCTTCTGTGTTGACCCTCAGGGTTATTGCTAGAAATCTCACTAAGCTCTGTGTTTGTATTTCTGGCTTTAGTGCACTGCAAACTGCCTCGATCCTTGATCCATGACTTGTTTAAGATGAGTTTGAATGATGCAGTATTTGGCCAATCCTCTGTTGCCTCTCCTGGCATCATTATCTTTTAGATGCATTTTAGTCACCGTCCTTGGGCCAAACTATGCTTTCATTTATATCTTTCAAGTAAACTGCTTCATATAAGTAACATTTTTTAAAGCATTTTGATTTTGTTTTTACTTTACAGAAGGAGACTGGAAGATAACTGTTGTCACTGGGGATTTTGAAACAGCTGGCACAACAGCAACAGTATCCCTTTACGCTTATGGAGAAAACAAAGCTTCTGGTCCTATTATTTTGGGATCTGGGAAACAGCAGCTGTTTAATCCTAATAGTGAAGATACATTTAAGGTATAGTATGGCTGTTATATAAACACTGGCGAATTCAAAATGTATGCAAAATAGCTTTTCTCAAAACTAGACAATAGAGGTAATAAAAAAGACTCAAAGAAACATGTAAGGATCAGTAAGTATTTCTGAGGGAGCGGCGGACTTTTATGACAGTGAGTTTTGAATCAGGAAATGTGTTCAGAACTGCATCGGACAGACACATCTCTCTCAGACTCTGCTTCATACATTCATCTTCTTGATGTGCTAGTTTACACTAGATGTTCATTTGAAGAAGTGGAAAGAACTTTCTTTACATTTATGTATTAAGACAGTCCTGGTTATGGCATGTTTTGCATACCCATCTTTGGTAGGTCCACTGTAAATTCTTCCATGAACTTCCTCAGACTTCCACTGAAGCACACTGTTGTATGAACTTTTTCTTGGAGAAAGCAAGAAGGAAAGGGGGGATGGCTCTACACTAGAGGTAAATCACACAGATCAAGTTAACTCATGTGATTTAAACCAGTGTTATCCTACTTCTCCAGCAAATGGAGACATTTCTCTCTAGTGACAAAAAAATCTCTGAGATGTGCTTCAGAAACATGACATTTCTCAGGATTTCTACAAGATCCTGTAATTCCTGGCATTTCCTCTAGCTCATGCAGTTCCTCAGGAAGGATTGTACCCATTGCAGTAGTTAAATCTGTGATATGTCACTTCTTAGGTTTAAATAATTTATGCATAATAAACAGATGATGGGGACTCAGTGACAGATGGGACAGAAAGTATCTTTTGATACCAAAATCAGTGAGACAGAAACTTTCTAGCACAGTTTTTTTAAAAGGAAGTGTTAACTGATGCAGGGAACTGCAAGAGAACAGTGTAATACAATGGAAACAAACAAAGCACAATCATGCCTCACAAAAACAATCAAAATACCATATAATTTCAAAATCCCTTTAGTCACACATACAAGCGTAAGAAATGACAGAGAAATGGCCCAAAAAAGAGAATGAGACCAAACTGTGCTGGATTGTCTCAATAAAAATTCAGAATAAGAGTCTGATAGAAAGCACAGTTAATGGTGTAGTAATTTGGATACCTAAAAGTATGCAATGAATATTCAGTAAAGTTAAAAATAATGAAAAAAGAAAGTTATTAAAACTTTATTAAATCAACTGGTGCTTCTTTATATCCTCCTGAGATTTCATTCTAGAACGTGATTTTGGTGTTGCTTGTATTGCTGTATAAAGCCAGAGTAACTTCATTAACCTTGGCTAGCTCTGATTAAGGTTTGTGTAAATGAAATTAAAAACTGGCCAAAGTCCATTGTAAGACAGGTATAACGTAACAAGGCTATTGCCCTTGGAGATTTCCATGTGATGGCAGTACATGAAATTCACTGAAGGTATTTACAATTGTGTGATGGGGAGAGTTCTTATGTCTGACTGAAGTCTTGGGTTCTAGGCTTCCACAAGACAGTCATACGTACTCTGCACATTTGCCCTTGTGGTTTAGCAATTTTTCCTTCCAGATGGGTATGTCAAGGATAAACAATATGGGAACAGGAAAAATCCAGAATTTAAATCAGATGGATTTCCCTTTCTACTCTGAATTGTTCCTGTGTGTTCAAAGAAACTACTTTTGGGCTGTGGTTTTCTGCTTCTGTTACTATTCAGGCATAGTTTTCAGGGCATAATTTTTCTGTTGAGAGTCATTCCTCCTCCAGTAGAGGGATATCAATCTACCATAAGTTACAGCTTTCATCACAGCTCTGATCTGTTTCCTGCATCTTCCGCTGGTGTCATCACAGTCCCTGAGTATTTCTCAGTATTTCAAAAATACTGATTTTGGCAGAATGCTGACTTGCTCAAGACACTGGAGCTTTAATTATATTGTAAATTATATTCTCTGGAGCCCTGTATTCTGCATCATCGTTCTTTGAAACATGGCGAATTATCTCTTATGACTGTACACACTGTTTGATAAAGAAATTCTTTTTAAAAGTATTCTTTTAATGTTTGGTCATGCCAAATATTCCCTTCTGTGTCAAAGAGAACTAAGCAGAAGACTGTAAGCCTATTATCTTTTGTAAAAGCCAGCTGCAATCTCTCAATTTTTATTACTTCCATACATAATAATTCCATACCTTCGGGTACAAGTTCTGCTGTTCTACTAATGATGAAGTCAGTGAAAACACTGACTGGTTCAGTAGATCTGCTTTCAAAATACTGCTCACCTTAGTGATAGTGGCAGGACCTAGCATTTCCTTAACAAGACTTTTTCCATGATTTGCTTTGTGAGTTTGCTTCATTATCAGCTCTTCAATCTCTTTAGGGCAGTTTGGTTTTATGAAGCTCAACACATTGTCAATTTTGTCTTAAATAACACTATATTAAACTACTAGAAGTGCTGAAATTTTTCCTAGGAAATCTTCAACATCTTTGGTTTAACCTTATGTTATATTTTGTGGTTGGTGGCTGTCTTTGTAAGGAAGGTAGTTTTTCCATGTTTGCAAGCACAGAACATGAAGTATGCATGATATTTTAGGAGCATTGGAAACTGAAATCCATCCCTGGTGTGAATTTTGCTGCATGAGCTCATTTTTCTAACTTTTAAAGCTGGTGCCACATACATTTACATGATTTAGAGTTTCTTCATCTCCATAAACAATCCTTTAAACACTCTATGGTCTAGGGCAAATACCAGAAACTAATATAGGGAGATGAAAAGCAGGGATCCTACTCTTACTTGCAGAGATACTTAATACCATAAAACTTAATAAGTGGTGCTCGTATGATGAGACTGTTAGAGTGTTAAATCCGGCCTTTGTCCTTCCATTTCCACTTCACTTTGTTTGTTAAGAGTTGTGTTCATCAGGTGCACCTTTATGCTGTACTGCATCTCAGGAATGTTTTACACTTAGAACTTTATCTGTTGTTTTTTATTTTGGTTTCCTCCTATTTAAATAAAATTATCAGTCATTTTAAATAACCTATACATGAATAACTAAACTCCTTTCTTTAGATTCAACCCTACAAACTCTAAGAATTTGTTGTGTTTCACCCTGAGTCTTTTGTTCCTGTACTCTGGATCCATAGTCATTCTTTCATTGGTCAAAAGTGAGATCTCCAAAGTAAAATGGGAAACAGTGAGAAGAAAACTAAATGTTGCAAAAATAGGTTGAAACAAATCCATTTTCATGCTTTTGCTTATGATGTTCAAATAAAAGAGGCTGAAATGAGCTCAGTTAGAATCCTTCCAAAGTGGGAAGATGGCAAAAGTGAATATAAGTACATATGTAGCTATCCACTCTCTTAACCCTGGGACTGACAGTAACTAAAAGCTGGACATCACTTGTGTCCTGCTATTTTCCAGCTGTCCGTGTTTTCCAAAACGACCATTTAGGTCTGGTACTTAGAGAAGCCCAGGCTTCAGTCAGATATGCTTAAGGCAGCATAAAACAGTTATACTCATGACTGTTACTCTACTTGAAACTGTCACTGTCTGTGAAATGCGTATGATAACAAGATGCGCCTCATTCCTTACTGAGATGAAAGGGAGAAGTATGTTAGATGATCTTCATCAGCTACAGGCTGTGCATTAAACAAACTTTAGCTCCTTCCAAGAAACAGCACAGAAGGATTTTTAAGAGCTCACAAAAAATCTTGGAGAAAAACACAGCTCATCTCATCTTCAAGGAATGGGAGTGGGGAACGTGGTGCTACTTGTTCAGTAATTAGGCAGTATGTACTGCAGTATTGAGTGTATGTATATTTGTACTTGCTGTTGGCATAATTTAATTAACCCTACAGTAAAAAAAAAGTTCTTTCAGAGCTTGAGTGGACTGGAAAAGAATGTGTTTAACAGTAACTGTGCAATGAGCAATATTTGTTTACCCAGTCTATTTTTGTGACCAAAGCAAGTATTAACTAGTTTTTTATTTCTGAACTATTTTTATTTATTTTATTTATGAACTATGTTTTATGAACTATTTTTTCAGTATGAACTGAAAAAATAACACTGATCTTTGTGTGTCCTTTAATCCTATTCCTTACATGTCTATGTCCACTGTTTTTCATGACACTGTTACTTTTCTGTGTGAGCACCTGTGACGTACTCTAATTCCTGAGTTAGTGTGCAACTGTACCAAGTTTTTTGGGCACAATTAACAAATTGGCCGAATTCAGACATCTGGAAAAAGCAAGCAGCATGGGTGGACTGTACTGGATACTGTACTGGTATAATAGTTATTGTGTTTTGGCAACAGTTATTAGCTGCATGTTCACAATTAAAAAATATCATCTACTTCCAAAGATTTCTCTATTATATGCTGATGCTGTACAAGTTAAACTAATGCAGTCAATGGTTTTTCTTTCTTTTGGGAATCCAGCTGCTGCACATGACTTCTCTGAAATTCTGTTAATGAAGTGGCCTTACATGAAATTAGTGTCTGTCAAGCATGTTCTCTGGTGGATGTGTTAGACATTGGGATTTTGGTGCAGCTGCCTCTGAAGTGTTGATTTATCCAAATGATTTTCGTGCTAGCCTATCTCAAAGAGATTGCAGGAGATTTTCTGCACAACAGGAAAGCAGTGATATTATTTTGCTTATTCTAGTATATAAAAGAGAAATGGAGTCATTACGTATATTCTCTCCATCCTTTTATGGAAGTATCTTTTCACTGAACCTTTTCTTGTTCAGACAAGGAACTTCACTTTTCACTTAATTAAATGTCTTAAGTACATGAAAATAGGTCATACTGACTCCACTCAAAATATCACAGGTATGCTAGGGACTAAAAAGTGTATTGGCACAGCTTGTTAAGAAATGGAATTAAAATTTAGTCCTTGCATCCTCTTTAGGAAGAACTTCTTGATGATAAACCTGGATTTCAGTTTATGCTTAGAGACAGATTGTAAAATATGAGCTTTGTTAACTTCAATTTCAGAAAGTAGGGCCGAGTTATTTAATGCTGTTGTGGGTTGACCCTGGCTGGGTGCCAGGTGCCCACTCAGTCGTTCTATCACTCCCTTTCCCACTGGGACAGGGGAGAGAATAAGATAGAGGAAGAAAAACCCTGCAGGGTGAGATAAGGCAGTTTTATTACAACAAAAGAAAGAAATAAGCAGAGATCTGCGCACAAAAGAGCTAAAGAGAAAAAGAAATCAGTCTCTGCTTCCCATCAGCAGTGATGTTTGGACACTTCCTGGGAAGCAGGGCTTCAGCAGGCATAATGGTTCCTCCTCCCTTCCTTAGATTATATATCTGAGCTGACGTCATGTGGTATGGAATACCCCTTTGGCTGATTTGGGTCAGCTGGCCTGCTTGTGTCCCCTCCCAGGATCTCGCCCACTCCCATCCCCTGTGGTGGGGGAAGGAATGTCAGAGGGACAGCACTGCTCAGCAGTAGCCAAAACACTGGTCTGTTATCAGTCACACCCAATACAAATGCATGATTTAATGAAAATGTTCCCATTGCCTTTGGTAAGAAGATGATTTAGTTCTATGATTGTACAAAAAATAAATAGTAGCAATGAGCAAAGGATATAGGTGTATTGATTAGCAGGTCAGTCTAGTTTAACTGCTTGCAAACGTTTAGAATATAACTAAAGCAAAGATGCTGTGTGTGAAAAAATGGCCCTTTTGAAAGTGGTGGACGGTTTCTTCAATAATTTATGCTGGCACTTGTACTACAAAATATGATGTTTTGATATTTTTGCCTGTAACGGTGAAGAAAAATGCTACAAAGACAATAGAATTACCACCATTGTTGTAGTCACATTGGTGTTTTTAAGGTTATTAAGTTCTGGCAGTCTGTCACATAAGCACATAAGTCTGTTGCTCCAACCCCTTTGGAGCTTATTACAGAACTGAAGACAAATTGGTTGATCAGAAGGAGTTTCACAGTCAACCAACAAGTTAACTGTAGATGATGATTCTGGTGTTTTGTAAAATCTTTTTCTGGGAAGAGGTTGGCATTTGTAGAAGATTTCTCTAACAGGCTATCCCTAAGAAGATCACCATACTTGATGTTTGTGATGTCTAGATCCTTTTACCTCAGTCTGTGTTTCCATGGCCTTGTTTGTTAACTCTGCAGTTTAGGTTTTATTTATGTTCTATAGATGGCTGGTGTAAGCCTCATCATATTGGAATTTGAATTTCCCTCCATGTCCAAACTCTACTACATCACTACAATTGATAATTTTTGATCTCTCAAATTTAGAAAAGTAGCAACTAACCCGAAATGAACATAAAATTTTAGAAAAAAACCCACAGAATTTCAGAGTTGTGCCTTTTTCTGAGGATCTCAAAATACACGAAGAGGGTTTTGCAATGTCTCTGTAAGAGACATGTAAATGTTGTCCTTGTGGTATAGTTGAGACAGTGAAGCAAAAAGGGCTTGTGAATTTTGTAATGTTTCTCAGGAATCCTAAAGCAGATCCAGGAATAGAATCTAGCTGCCTGATTTTCAGAGCAATGCTTTAGTCCTGGAACTCATCCTTTCCTCTTTGAACATTTATTGCAGGTCTGTCAGAATGGCTGTTTCCATATAAAAAGAAATGTTGCTTTTGCAGCTGTGGTGCTGGAACATCATAGAACAGCTAGACTGAGGTTTTTGTAAGCATGTTATTTATGAGGGCAACAAAGTCAACTTTGTTCTACAACTTTTTACAAAATATTCTGGCTGTGGAAGTAGATTTCTAAATGCCAGGTTGTGTTCAAGTCATGCAGAAGTTCAAGGCAATTTATTCAACACAGGAAAGGAAGAAGCAACCTCAAGACGCTGTTTATGTTGTCAAAAGAATATCATTAGCTCTACTGCATTATGAGAATATCTTCCTCTGCATTCCACTGCAAGAGCAAAATTTGACATACATTTGACAGGATTCCAATTGACAAAAACTAACGTGTTAGCGAGTCAATACCACTGAGAGACCAATGTGATATCTGATCTGACATCAAGATGAATTGTTCCAAGCCCCAAAAATGCAACTGGTACTGAAAATAAATTTGTAATTGTATTATACATCTTTCAGAGCATCATATACAGTTCATCTCCCCTCTGCCATTGCCTAATTTCCCCCCAAGAATAAACATGACGTTTTCCCCCAAGATCACAATAAACAATTATTCAGAAAGAGGATATTATGCAAAAATATTAATCATATTATCAGATGGGCAGTGTTCTGTGTTTTGAGTTATTTTTGAGACTTTTCAGACTCAGAAATATGCCATTACCTGTAAGTCCAGCATACTTGTAAGTCCACCACTACCATTCCAAAAATCTTTTAATTTGTGAGTCAAGTAGACAAGGATGCTTTATATTGTTTCTCACTGAAGTTGAAAGCAAGCAAGTATACCTGACTTGAAACTCCGGGCAAATTCCCCTTTAGCACATGCTCATAACTTTCTTAATTTGATAATATCACAGCTGCTTTTAGAGTGTGAATGTCAGGGAAGGATAGGAAGTATAGAAAGACACAAGGACATACATGTTTAGAGATGCTAAACAAGACTTCAACGAATCTAATTGAACTAGTTGCAACTAGATGCATCTCCTGGAGAAAGCCAATGGTCTGGACAGAGCTTTCTGTTCTCTCCCGATTTTTCTTGAATATTCATTTGATTAGGTTTGATGGATTGCTCTGTTGCTTATCCAGTAACAGGAAGTCCCTGCATGCTGATATGGTGATGAATGGGTTTCATCATTTCCCTCTCCTTTTTCAAATTGCTTCTTATTTTGTTCTTTATTTTTTTTTCCTTCCCCCCCACCACCCTTTTATGATCAGCTCTCCCGCATGTGCTTATTTTTGTGATATTTTCTGCAGCTGCACCAGTGGTCTGCCAAACATCATCTACTATGTGGCCGGCAGGCCAAGGGAGGGGATTCTGCCCCTCTGTTCTGCTCTTGTGAGACCCCAGCTGGGTCTAGAGCATCCAGCTCTGGGGCCTCCAGCATAAGGAGGAAATGGATCTGCTGGAGCACAGCAGGAGGAGAAGGACCAGGGGGAGGGGTCCATGATCTTTCCAGGGGAATTCACCTGGAAATAAAGCTCTCATCTTAGACCTCCTTCTGAAACAAAAAAAATCCACTTTAGCATAATATGATAAATCAATACAATTTAAAAAGTTATAGCTTAACTTTTGCGCCTACTTATATGATATATATATATATATATACTATAGATATGCAGGATTTGCTTTGTCAGTCAGTTTGCTTCATAGCCAAATGACTTAGATGCTTCAGAAACAGAAAGGGGCTCTTTGACAGAGTTTCCTGGTCCTGAACAAGAATCATGGTAATGATTATTGTATACAGTAGTCTGTGATGGCTGTGATGCTTCTCTTTGAACAGGGGTTAAGCCAGAATTCAATCATGGACATGAGGTCACAAGGTATCAGTGTTTTATTTACTAAATTTCCCTTTAACACTTCTGCACCACAAATAGCAGCCAGTGCCTGCATCTCAGGAGGGCACCACCTTTGTTGTTGACCAATACCATACTCTACTCAGTTTGCAGTAAAGGTTGAGAGTTCTAATATATTTTTATAATTATTTGCAAGGCAACCTTAGCAGTCCCTTGCCCACTGCAGAGGTCTCTGTTTTGCAGCTGGGTGACACATTTACTAGGGCAGCTTAGCCTATGTCCTGGCTACATTTGTGGCTAGTTTCAGAGTGCTTTTTATCTGCTGTGGTAATTCTGCTGTGAGTATTAGCAGCATATCATTGATGTACGTGGTTTTATTGCATTAATGCTATAATTGTATCTTCAGTTGGCACATCTTACTTTAACATACTGTTTTAATATAGCAAAACCTACTACAATGGTCATAAGTGTGACTCTATTCAGACTTTTTGCTACTAGCATACGTGTCATGCTCTCACCCTATGAGACTGAGTTGTGCCAGGCTTGCCTCAGGGATATCTGTTTCCTTTTTTTTTTGATGTGAAGTAGTACAAAATTGCTATAATAGTAAAGGAAAAGACTATTTTTTGTTCTTTTTTTACTTGGTGATTTTTTTCCCAATTACCATGACCTTTTAAACACTACCCTGATAAAAAAGTTAAAAGAAAAAAGGTTGAAAGTGGTTAACCCTGCTTTTGTGCTTAGATTCCTGCCATCAGCATTGCCCAAAATACTTCTGCAACCCAAAACTTAGTGGCTCTTATTTCAAGGCTGCAGTATTCAATGCGACATAGTCATGTTTTATGCTTTAAATTTGCTGCAGTGTAGCATCAGCACTTACAGAAACAGTTAACCCTGACACCAGTGCACATAAAAAGAGGAGTCAAAGAGAAAAGTAGAGGACTAATAAGTGGTAAGAATAGTTAATAGGGCTCCGCTGATGGTGACTGTATGGACCAGTACTATTTTGTGTAGCAATGACTGAACATATTTCTGCTTGTTAAGGTTTTTCTCTAGAAATAGAGATTTACATTATAGCACTAGAAACTGGATTCTGTGAAGAGGTTTAGAAACAGACTGGATTGTCTGAGCCCTTTATTCACTTTAAATAATGCTGTACTGAAGTCAATAAAATTACACTTNTTTCCCTCTCCTTTTTCAAATTGCTTCTTATTTTGTTCTTTATTTTTTTTTCCTTCCCCCCCACCACCCTTTTATGATCAGCTCTCCCGCATGTGCTTATTTTTGTGATATTTTCTGCAGCTGCACCAGTGGTCTGCCAAACATCATCTACTATGTGGCCGGCAGGCCAAGGGAGGGGATTCTGCCCCTCTGTTCTGCTCTTGTGAGACCCCAGCTGGGTCTAGAGCATCCAGCTCTGGGGCCTCCAGCATAAGGAGGAAATGGATCTGCTGGAGCACAGCAGGAGGAGAAGGACCAGGGGGAGGGGTCCATGATCTTTCCAGGGGAATTCACCTGGAAATAAAGCTCTCATCTTAGACCTCCTTCTGAAACAAAAAAAATCCACTTTAGCATAATATGATAAATCAATACAATTTAAAAAGTTATAGCTTAACTTTTGCGCCTACTTATATGATATATATATATATATATACTATAGATATGCAGGATTTGCTTTGTCAGTCAGTTTGCTTCATAGCCAAATGACTTAGATGCTTCAGAAACAGAAAGGGGCTCTTTGACAGAGTTTCCTGGNTGCGCCTACTTATATGATATATATATATATACTATAGATATGCAGGATTTGCTTTGTCAGTCAGTTTGCTTCATAGCCAAATGACTTAGATGCTTCAGAAACAGAAAGGGGCTCTTTGACAGAGTTTCCTGGTCCTGAACAAGAATCATGGTAATGATTATTGTATACAGTAGTCTGTGATGGCTGTGATGCTTCTCTTTGAACAGGGGTTAAGCCAGAATTCAATCATGGACATGAGGTCACAAGGTATCAGTGTTTTATTTACTAAATTTCCCTTTAACACTTCTGCACCACAAATAGCAGCCAGTGCCTGCATCTCAGGAGGGCACCACCTTTGTTGTTGACCAATACCATACTCTACTCAGTTTGCAGTAAAGGTTGAGAGTTCTAATATATTTTTATAATTATTTGCAAGGCAACCTTAGCAGTCCCTTGCCCACTGCAGAGGTCTCTGTTTTGCAGCTGGGTGACACATTTACTAGGGCAGCTTAGCCTATGTCCTGGCTACATTTGTGGCTAGTTTCAGAGTGCTTTTTATCTGCTGTGGTAATTCTGCTGTGAGTATTAGCAGCATATCATTGATGTACGTGGTTTTATTGCATTAATGCTATAATTGTATCTTCAGTTGGCACATCTTACTTTAACATACTGTTTTAATATAGCAAAACCTACTACAATGGTCATAAGTGTGACTCTATTCAGACTTTTTGCTACTAGCTTACGTGTCATGCTCTCACCCTATGAGACTGAGTTGTGCCAGGCTTGCCTCAGGGATATCTGTTTCCTTTTTTTTTTGATGTGAAGTAGTACAAAATTGCTATAATAGTAAAGGAAAAGACTATTTTTTGTTCTTTTTTTACTTGGTGATTTTTTTCCCAATTACCATGACCTTTTAAACACTACCCTGATAAAAAAGTTAAAAGAAAAAAGGTTGAAAGTGGTTAACCCTGCTTTTGTGCTTAGATTCCTGCCATCAGCATTGCCCAAAATACTTCTGCAACCCAAAACTTAGTGGCTCTTATTTCAAGGCTGCAGTATTCAATGCGACATAGTCATGTTTTATGCTTTAAATTTGCTGCAGTGTAGCATCAGCACTTACAGAAACAGTTAACCCTGACACCAGTGCACATAAAAAGAGGAGTCAAAGAGAAAAGTAGAGGACTAATAAGTGGTAAGAATAGTTAATAGGGCTCCGCTGATGGTGACTGTATGGACCAGTACTATTTTGTGTAGCAATGACTGAACATATTTCTGCTTGTTAAGGTTTTTCTCTAGAAATAGAGATTTACATTATAGCACTAGAAACTGGATTCTGTGAAGAGGTTTAGAAACAGACTGGATTGTCTGAGCCCTTTATTCACTTTAAATAATGCTGTACTGAAGTCAATAAAATTACACTTGCAGCCTACTCCATATGTTTTTGCTCTGTGTCTCTGGGATTCATTGTATATTAAGGCTTAGTTTTCCAACAAAACTCATTACTCTCAGCTATGTTAGCCGCATATTTGGCTTGCATGCCCAGTATAAGAAGGATGGCTAAAAGACAACACTGGAATTAGTTATTAAAATCTGGCCTTTTTTTTATTTTATTACAGATTAATCTCAAAGATCTTGGGCAGCTATACAAAATCCGCATTGGCCATGACAACACTGGAAATGATCCCAGCTGGTACCTGGAGGAAGTCAGACTTGAAAGAGTAGTCCCTCTTTCTGATGAAGAGATTTGTCTCCCCATAGAGACGTGGCTTTCTGAAGACAAGGATGAAGGTGATACGTGGAGAGAAGTGGCAATAAGAAACGCTGCAGAGGAGCTTTTGCCATGTATGTGCTCAGTATTTTAGATCATGTTTTCACTAACCATAGCCTGTGAGTATATGACAGTTTTTCATTTTTCCTCCAGGGCAACCTGCCCAAAAGCCAGTGTAACCATGAAACAATCCCTTCCAGATTCTTTCTAACTCCACAGGAGAGGGAAGTGATCATTTAACCCCGTTCCTTTCCTTCCCAGAATCAGAATAATTGCTGTGGCCAAGGCATCTTTCTTACCCTATAAAATGTGCGATTTCTCAGAGTGCCCATACATCAGTGGTAAATACTGCTCTTTAGAGAAAGACATCAGGTAGGAAATCAAGGTATGTAAGGTCACGTGACATCCAGTTCCTTTCAGCAAATTTGAGATCTTCCTTTCTTGTCCTGCATAAAACATACTTTACCAGAAATCCATGATCTGAATCGTCACACACGTGTTTTTCAAATCAGCCATTCACATAGACATTGTTAGCTGCAGGGCGACATTTTGGACCTTCAAGGTTTATGACAGCTTTGATGCACTTTGTTCTCTTCAAGTGAGGTGGGAAATAGCCTATCATATAAGGTTATTATTTAAAAAGTCCTGGGGCTTTATAGAGGAATAGGGATTGACGATAATCACTGTGTGTGATTTTTTTTTTTAACAGATTCTCTTTGCATTAATAGAATGACAACAATGCAGCTGATGGCTAATAATGTCTGACAGTGATAGGTCTTAGATAGGTGCTACCATTTAGCAAATTGGATTCAAACTGATGCAGTGAATTTTGCAAGGTGTCTGGGATTCAACATAAAAAAAGGTCATCATGCATTTAGTGACAATCAAATAATTTCAGAAGAAAATATCAGTGAAAACCCTTAAGTCAAAGGAATATAATTCTCTGAAAAAAATATTAAGTCTGTGATGTGTGAATGTTTTATTACAGAGGCCAGAAGATGCTGAGAAACATATATGAGCCAGCTCACATTTCCGGTTTTTTTCTTTTTAACTTTTTTTGCAGAATAGTTACTGACTTCAATAAGAGATTTAAAAAACTGGGACTAATCAGGATGAACCAAGTCTTATGATCACTGACATGTACCACAGTATCATACGCTACTCACAGTGACATATATGTCATTTACTGGTGCAATAGAAAAATAGTGCAGAAGCCAATTAAGTTGTACGAACAATCAATTCAGCATCAATAACTCAAATCTGTATTATGCAGTCTGAAAAACCCATTCATTGAAAAGTACTAATATTCTGGTCAGTGCACTCTATTTATATATTTGTATATGAAAAATCAAGTCATTTCTATCAAAGGCTGGGAATATATTTCAAAAGGCACATTTATTTAGTCTTTAATCATTGTATTACTGCATATTTCATTGTGTTTACAGGAACATTATCTTTATTAAAATATATGGTTCAAGTATGTAAGAAAAGATACATTTCCAAAAGAACTTGGAAATTTCCCAAAAATTTAAGTTTTACTAATTAGTTATTGATTTTAGGAACATTTAAATTGAACATCAATACAAACTCAGCAAGGAGTCCAAAGGATTTCCTATTTATTTTCTCAAGAACAAGCAAATGAAACACCATCCATTTTAATTTCCCATTTAAAAGCTAATTGCTTACAAGTACTGAACAAACCACATCAAATCACTTTCTCCAGCAGAATAAACTACATGGTACTAATTGCTTAAAGAAGTTTTGGTATGATTTAGTAGTTTGTATTCTGTACTTTCAATTTAATCTGTTATCTTCTGGTGATACTAGATTTGCTTAAGTATGAAAGTCATGTGCTGAAAACTTTAAACAAAGCAAACAAATGTAAACTAAGCACAGAAGGCATTGTTCTTTTAATTGCTGTTCTTAAACACTTACCTCATTGCTCAGCTTCCCTCTTAGAGGAAAGGGTAATTTTTCCTTATTCTTTTTCTCCCTTTTCCCAACCAAAGTTTTCTGTGCAACCAATATGGATCCAAAGCCTTGGAACATATTTTTGATTCCTTGGCTTTCTTTTTTTTCTAGTATCTTGTCTTGAGATCTGAATTTATTTCCTGAATCTGTTGGCTTTTCTTTACCTTCCTCTCTGAACTTGTTTCTTTTCCATTCAAATTTCTCACCTTGGTAACCTCTCTTAGTTTTTCTGACTGTCCCTCAGCCACTTCAAAAAATTGACGCTAATCTGGTCTCCTACCCCAAGTGCTGATTTCAGTTCTTTCTCAATCTCTCCATCACACCGGTCTCAACTTCCTTTCCTAACTCGGTTTTCTTGTCCCTCCAATGCATGTCCACCTTTGTGTTCCGTTTTCTTATTTTTTCCACATTGCCAAGGCTTCTGGGTCAGTGGCTCCTTTTTGTCTTCCTATTACATCTTCTCTTTTGCTTTTCCAGCCCTGGAGATTTAGAAAACTTCATGTGATCTGTCTTTGAAGTTGTCCCTGAATTCATCATGATGTTGAACCAGGTGGTCCTTGGAGGTTTGCTCCAACCTGTTTTGGTTCTTTTTATTCTGTGATTCTTCTATGCAGTCTTGCGCCTTTTTTTTTTTTTCTTTTTTTTTCCTGGCAGTTCTAGATACTTTTAGTTTACCAAATTTTACAAGTACTGGATTTTTTGCTTGTTGCTCTTTTGATTTGGTTTCATCCCCTAGCTACACTGTGATGCACAAAATAAAAGTTGTTCAACTATTTTCTAAGTGATAGGTATTGGAAATTAGTAATCATGCCCTGAGCTGGGTAAATCTTAAGTGTCACTCAGTGAAAATAAGACAGAAGACTTTGAATGCTTTTGGCTTAGCTTTATAACACAGGAGTGTCGGAGGAGTCAGATCAGATGTGGCAGCTCAGTGTAGCTCAGTGAGGCTGCCACAGCTGCATGGCCCCAGGCCCAACCGGCAGCGAGGCGCAGCACGGTCTCAGTCAGCACAGGTATGTAGCTCACACCAAGGCCAGCTGCACAGATCACCCAGACACACAGAGCAGTTGCCCAAACACAGCACCAGCAGCCTCATCCTGCTCCCCTCGCTGGCTGAGCAGGATGGATGTCCAATGATGGGGCTATATATGTGTATAGACATGTACAAGGTACACATCTACACACATACACATACATCTATACACACCCTGTCTGTTCTGCAGTTGCCTCTGGATCCCAATCTCCCCAGCTGCTGGCAACTGGACATATGAGCCCCTGAGGCCACAGCCCTGCTCCAGCTGCTGGTACAGGCCATCTCCCTCATGCCCACCCTGGCAGGTCTAGTCCCTAAAAATACCCATACCTCAGGGTGTCTCCAGCAGCTGAGCAGGACTTCCACGGTCCCTCCAACGCTCAGTTGCTCATGTGATCTTGTAGTCAGAGACATGGACCTCTGACCCCTGGTCCCACTCCACTCGCTGACAATTTTATTCCCTTCAGTGTCTCCAATTGCTGCCATGCAGGACTCCAAGTCCAGTTGCTGGTACTTAGACTCCCTACCCACACATGCACACACACGGAGAACAGATGTGATCTATTTTCAAACACCAGTTCCTCCCCAAGTCACCTAGATCCATCTAATTCCCTACCTTTAGTTCCTCTCCTAAATGTCTCATAAGTCCTCTGCAATCACAAAACGCTCTTGTCCTCTGCCCTATATTGCATCTGACACCCTTGGGTATCAAACCTCATAAGTATGATAGATGCTCTAAATTGTCTCATTGTGGTGGATTTCATGTCATGCCCAGACTGAGACTCCTAGCACAGCCCTGCAGGGGCTGGAAGAGGGTTCCCTTTGTCTAAGTCTCTATGGGTTCCCACCTGCCCTTGTGCACCCATGATTGTGGAGATGGGCTGACGGTTCCTGTGATGGGCCTGGGAGAAGCCAGAGCAGGGTGTTACCTGGACTGCCCACTGCCTGTATTCCTTTGTACATGTGCAGACCTTTACCACACATCCTACCATGGCTTGTTTTCAGATATGGCTGAACTTTTGTTCTAAAGGGGTACCTGAGGCAAGAGGTGTTGAATTTTCTTACTGCTGTGTTTATGTGAACATAAATGTCAAATGAGGATATAAATGGGTAAATGTGTCCTGTTCTTGTTCACATAAACAGAGGAATAACTGTACTGAAATGAGATAAAAGACAAATACTGAGACTGAGGCAGGAAAAATTCCAGCTCCAAAAATTTAGTATTCTTTTCCACTTGGAGAAGTGTGCAGGCAAATACAGAAAGGTTAGAAGGTGGCCATTGACTGAAATAGTGCAAAAGACGACCAAAGCAAATAGTAATAACACAAGTATTATCACTACAAAATTTTTATCCCTATTTTATCACTCAGGAGGCACCAACTACATAGGTAAATAGTCAAGCTTCTCTTCTTTATTGTAAAATTCATTAGCAAGTGTGTTTTTTGAAAGCTGATAATTTTCTTGCATGTCATAAAGCATACATATTTTAGACTGTTACTCTAAATAGTAGTAGTGGACTCTAAATAGTAGTAGTGGAGATTAGATAACATTTAGTGGAGATTAGAGTGAGAACTGTAATTCTAACTGAAATGTCCTAACCTGATAATATTTTTATATTTGTGTCTTCTAAATTAGTATATGCACCACTTCTGAGGAATATAGTCCCTCTCAATCAGTGTCAGCCATTAAGAATTTTTTCTCTTTTACCCTTAACTCTACACTAACCTGCATCTTTACCCTTCTATCATGGCAAAATGCCAAACACCCTTTGTGAAACCCAGGTAGTAAATACTGAGTGATAAAACCAGAGATACAACCTCCCTGTTTGACAAATCGAGCCAAGATGACCATTTCATTCAAGCGGGCATGTCACACAGGAAAAAGGCAGAACCTGGAGCAATACTGTGCACTACTGTTCTGTGATCTTTGTACACCAGCATAAGGGAGGACTGAATAGTAGCAGTTGGACAATTTCAATGTTGTGTATCATTTAACATCTCTCCAGGTTTTGTGCTCTTTGGCCAGTTTGTCTGCTTACACTGGCAGCCTGGTAGGAGTGGATTTGCTTAGTGAAGCACTTAGTGCTAAAAACCCACTTAGTTAAGTGTCTGATGTCCTCTTTATGGGAGTTTAGAGGGAAGTTACTTCAGGCTTGCTCTAGTCTGTTCCCACAGAGTGACTGCCAGTTTGTGTCAAGATTGTCATCATTGTGTTCATGGAAAGTATTATCTGGTGTAGTTTCATCCAAGAAGAACCTAATTCTTTGCTCTAAAACCACTCCATGCTGCACACCAGAAAGAAGGAAGGAGAGCCAGCCGGGAGATTCTGTGGTGTTGTAGGCAAACCAGTGTCATTAGGCACAGACAGCTGTGGATCTTCAATTCATTAGCCATTAGCTAGAATTCTCAAATAATGGCTGTACTTTTCTTTTAGTAGAATTACTTTGAAAAGAGCTGACAATGGGACAGCAGTTTGTCCTAAGTAAGCAGAAAGAGACCCATGTTTCTGCCATGACAACTTTCATTTTCATGTTCTCAACAATAAATTCATCTTTAATTCTATTAGGTTTGTTTTCTTCCAAAACATATCAAAATATTGACCTAGTCTTTAAAGCAAAGCAACTGGAGGTGTTTCTTTACTGTTTATATTTTCCAAAGGCAAGTGTCATAAGTCACTGGGTTCTGTACATTACTTCTTCAAAAGGAATTGATAATTACATGCTGTGCCTGCAAACCGGGACCAAACTATCTCTTGTCATGAGGGAAGGCTCAGGAATATATCAATTTTCTGTATTGGAAACCCTGATTCAGGTGCCCAGAATGGGAAATCTGGAAAAAAGGGTTCTCTAACTTGCATTCTATTGCCCTTAGTATGCCCTTAGGTTACCTCTTCTTCATCACCAGGAGAACTTCCTTTCTCTCTCCCTTTTGTCCAAGGTAGTTCATTTCTTGTGTTATCAATAGAAGCCAGAAGCTGGAGTTGGGATTTAAAAAACATCTGAAGCCTCATGATAGTATCTCAGGAGATAGCATTTTTATAGACTGAGCAACTAGAAATTTGGTACTGGTACACTTGACTGCTCATATGACTCCTAACCGTATTTTTTATATATTTGGTGCTGTCACTTTTTAGCACAGTTATTATACTGCTTTAAAATCTGTCTTTTAGAAACTCCTCACCTCAGTCTGAAAACATTTTAGTTCACCTTTTTCAACTGTTTCATCCATGCATTCATGTTGCAGATTTTTCTGTTTGGTTTGTAGAGCTTATCTAAGGTTACCCTGCAAGAAATTTGAATATTTCAATCGCTTATTTTCTGAAAGGGCATTTTCTTTTTTCTTAGTGTTAGCTGAGATTTTTTTCCCTGCTATTCTGTATTAATTAATCCTCTCATATCCTTTATCAAAGTTACCATGTTTTCCAAGACATTTCTTCTACTACTTTGATGTGCTCCACATTGGACAGATGCCTAGATGTGACTCTCACAGGTCCCTCACATTGCTGAAACTGTTTCCTGACTTCTGTTGAGTGGCTGGCTTTATGAAAAAATTTTCAATTTTTTTTCCCCCCTTTTCTTTTCTTCCCTATGAGTTTACCTCTCTCTGAGTTTTTTGTCACCCCATTTTTCAGCTGGTGTAGTTTCACTGAATCAGCATAGAGTAAAATGAATTTACTTCTACAGAATAGGGGATTGGGCTATGCAGTACTAATTTTCAGAGTTTTGGGATGGCTTTTTCTTCCTGCAGTGAAGGAGGTCTCCATTGCAGATGGACCTGCAGCAGGGGCCTTAGAATAGGTTGCTTACTCAAAAGAAATGAAACCACAGTCACAGAGGCTGAACACATTTTCTAGGATCATTTTATTTCACTCTCTACACAACAAACTGTGTTTTGTGAACAATATACAGAAAACTACAAATGGAAAAAGAGACTACAAAATTCACTCGCATATGGTGAGTCTCTTTGTCTCAGCAGTACATTCAATGGGTAGGTTTGTTCTCCAGATTTGGTCATATTGTCCCATCAAACAATTGCGGTACCTTGTTTTATCTGTTACAGAGTGGCACCATCCCTCTTACTCTTAGTTTTAAGCAATCCACAGCTCAGGCACCATTAGCACTAGCACCTTTTGTAGCTCTTCTGCAATCTAGAGGAACTGCTTGATAAAATTTGAAAAATCTTCATCCTCCTAGGCTGGTCTGTGCCGAGGTTTCCATTTGCACAGAAAAGGCTTAATGTCCACACTCTATTTAGTGAATGTTTATTTGAATGTGCGGGCATTTCACCGTAGTGGCCATGTTCACCATGTTCTAATTAGGCATGTGTGTTTCGGAGAATATTTTCCTTGCTTCATTTTTTGTGTGATTCCTATGAAATGCCTTGTAGCATATACTCAAGTTAGGGGATATAAACATCCCTTTTATTATCCTACTATAATAGCCTGTATTGTAGTAGCCTCTATTTGTAGAAAAATTTAGAGCACAAACTGGTCCTTTTTGTTGAGAAGGTTCCTGTATAAATAATGCAGATTGTGTAGTTTAAGTAAATGTCAGACCTAACATTTTACAGATGGTAAGAAATGTATAGTCACAAGAAACTATGGAAAATATTTTCCAGGTTTTTACATTTCAAGGTGTGTGCTGTATACTTCAGACTGATTTATTTAGGCTGGTAGTAAAAGAAAGCTGTATTTAATGATTAGATCATTATCATCTCTCTGGTTACCACAGAGATGTACAGTGCTACAAAACCAACTGTAATTTATTTATCTGTTAATATCTTTGTGTTGTGTTATAATTACCTCTTGTTCTCTTCTTGTGTATCCTTCCTCCATAATGAAAGGACTTGTTGGTATTTTGTTTTTGTAAACATTCATTGTTAAATGGTTTATTTTAAAAAAGCCTTGAATATGCTTTAAAATTGTGCTTATAGTACTTAAATTATTTTTATTTTTGATCATGGAAATTACCTGTAGTTGTAAGTAATACAGATACCAGTCTTTGTATGCAAATAGCCATAACATAAACAGACTACCCTTTCCTTCCCTCCTATAGATGTTTTGCATTTCCAAAACCAAGAATGTAAGTAAGAATGTAAAAGTGTGGAGGAGATTTCATGTCAATATGTCACTTCTTTTACTACCTGCAGCATCTTGCTTCATGGGTAGTATAGCTTTGCTATTAAAATTTCTGGTCACAGATTATTATGATTTTTAGGGGTTTTTTTGGAAATGTAACCTCTCTCCTTCCACACTCCTAAAGATTTTCCCCCTTCATGATCAGTGTGGCTTTTTGCTTTGCTGCACGTTTGCTGTCATAGTTTGCTGTCACCCCTTATCTTCTGCCCTTTGGCCAGCTATGATTATATTAGCAGTTATGATATAAAATGCAATTTGGGTATGTAGCTCAATTATGCTAATTATCAGGTCAATTTATCTTTGTTACTTGCTATTCATATTTGTTTTAGCATGATTTTTTAATATTAAAAACCTTGAAACTAATATTTATAAGGTTCTGCCAAGCTTCTGAAGATGTGTGTGTGTAATCGAGATCAATTATACATCACAGGTGGTGTTGATACATTAATGCATGGATGTGAGAGCTGCAATGAATGCTTGGAATTACAGAAAATAATAAAATTAGTCAAGGAACACCACTCCTATTTAGAGTCCCAGTTGTAATAGTGATAAAGAGTTGGAGACTCTGTGTTTTAGGATAATTTTACACAGATTAAAAGAAATACCCTAATTTGGTCAAGCATAAAGTCTATCCATCAACATTTCTCCTATCTTTTAATACATGTGGGGCTATTTTTTTCCCTCAAGTATTTACAGTATTGTTTTACTAGTTCTCCACTGGGAATCAGAAATCTCTGATGAAAGCTCTTCAGTGATGTTGGATGACATGATATTTGAGTTTATAAGCTGACTTGGGATCCAGTGAATAAAAAATTTATGGACGTGTCAGATTCTAGCAGCTACTTGGTGGTTTAAGGGCAACAGTATTTTAACTAGTTTTTGTAGAGTATTGTCCAGTTTCAAGCATTTTGTTATCATATCCTGTTTTTGTCTTTGTTCCTTCTTAAAAGGAACTAATTGTGTTTGTTAGGACTTCTATTACCTTCCTTCACTCCCAAGAACTGTTAAAATTACACATAAATGAAACTGTAATCTTCTCTGTGATCTACTACATAGCAGCAGAAATGGCCAGCTGTGATTAGAATAGAAACACTGCATGGAAAAATTGCCATTAAATTGTAAACAGGAATTATTTTTTTTTTAAGTCACAGTAAGAAAAACTGAAATGAAATATAATAGTATATGATCGCTTCAAATAATTGTGAAAAATAAATTTGCACATCTGGATAGTTATAAAAATAATATTAGTGTGGTATAGAACATGTTAATACAGTAATTCTAAATTATATTCCAGAATTCTTTGAAGATATATATTTTTTGTGTGTATGACTTTAGTCTAGGCTATAAGGAGAGGCATTAAAATGTTGTAAATATATTTTAACTGATAGCTGTTTTTGAAAGTCCTATCATTCATGAGGGATAGATGTTGAAACCTTCAAAAGCAAGATGACTGTTCATTTTTTATATGTGTAGGAACTGTTCATTTGCTTGCCCACCTTTGTATGTGAGGTGAAAATCTAAAACCCCTAGGATTTGTGATTGTTATTCCTCTTTTAAGACAAAATGAAGGTTAACAACCCAGATAATTGTTTTGCACAAATCTGGAGGCTGAAAGTGCTTTGGTACCAGTGAAAAGTAGCTATTATTTCAGATGGTAACTAGATGTAGTTAGGTGATCTCCAGACAAATTGCAAAGAAAGACTTTGTGAATTAGATCCTGAAATCATGAATAGACAACAGGGAGTAAGAGAAGAAAACTGAGTGCTTGCTTGATGAGCTGCCTTGCTGAGCAATGTTCAGCATAATGTGGTTTTTTTAAAGCTTGGTATTTTCATATTTTTGTGAAGAGAATCAAAAAAATTGACCCTAGAAGTGACAAATCCATGGTTAGCTGTTGCTACTTACAAACTTGAAAATCAGTACAGTCTTCTGGCAAAATTTTGATGAGGAAACTTTGGAGTCTTGTTCAAACTGTAAGGATAATCTCAAGTTTTTTCTTCTTGTAGTGTTGGTGTATGAGGTCCATGTATACACAGGTGCTAAACTGGGTGCTGAAACAGATTCCAATGTTTATATCAACCTCATTGGGACAAGAGGAGATACTGGCAAAAGGAAGCTCCATAGATCTAAGAATAATAATGTTAAATTTCGACATGGACAGGTGAGGTAAAAACAATACTGCTTCTGATCAATAAGAGTAAATTACGGCTAGAAAACTGTTTCATCAACAAATGTAATTTTTTTTTATTTACAAAGTCTATTCAAGCATTTACCATTTTCCTTATTCAATATTGCTTACATTATGGCATCATAGGGACAATTTTTATCTGCTTGATCAACCATTTACTAAGAGTTTTAGATATTAGAATTTGGGTATTCTTGGTTATTTGTATTGCACATATAGATAAAATGGTAACAATAGCATTTTTGTTGTCCTGAATAGATCACTGTGAATTTTAGAATCAAGTTCTAAATCTGTATTCCTAAGTATGTTTTTCAATCCTGGTGAGGCAGATAGGGCTAGAAAATATAATATAGACACAACCAAATAATTGTTTGAATCTGATCATCATGTCATGCCAAAGGTATCGGTGCTGTCTCTGTGGAGTAATTTTCAGGTGTTATTATTCACTGTAGAAAGTTTTAAGCATCATCAGTGTCTGCCCAGGACCGATATAAAACAACTATATTCATTTTGGAAAAAAAAAGAGAGAAAAAAAGCTTTTCTATACTGTTAGAGTCAGAGCAATAGCTATGTTTAAGACTTTTATCATCTTCCTTGTATGGTTCCACAGATGGACATTTTCTGCATAAAGGCTGTCTCACTGGGAGACTTGGAGGAAGTTCTGATTAGCCATGATGGAGCTGGTCCAGGTAGGATTTAAATTCCTAGAGACCAGTCTGTTTTCAAGTCCTTTTTAAACCCAATGCAATTGTTTATACTGCATCCTTCACAGAAAATGTGACAGAAGGTCTTGCAGTGATAAAAAGTCTTCCTGCAGGTTGATCACTGTGATGGGATGATGAAAAACTGTGGTAATGGACAGAAAAAAGGGCATGAGTTTAATGTCATATACTGTCATTCCACTCTTTGTTTTCAAGATTATTTATAAGAAAGCACTATTTGTCTGCCTGTAGAAAACTCTCAAAAGTATGGCTCACACTCATAATCTTTCATTAGACAAACAGTGAAAACTATCCAGGATGGAATTAAAGATATTCAGCAGCTGATTTGCTACCTGACAAAATAGCACAATGTCTTTGCTGCTTTGGGCAGTTGTAGAAGATTTGATTATGTATTTGATCTGTGCAAGTCAATGTGGAGCTGTTCCAGTGAGTGACTTTGCATTCAGCTTGCAGGTTTTTCAGAAAAAAAGGAGAGGATTTGGTGATGAGATGAATTTTGGGTACAGGCTTGAAGAAATGTGCATTTCTGTAATGATATAAATGAAGAGAAAGCTAGCATATAAAAGCACCAAAGATGTAAATATTGCAAATCTGTTTGCAGATTAATATCTAGGAAGAAGGTAAGTGAAGAGAAGGATTTTTAAGGCAGTTCAGGGCTCCACTGATAAAAGATTAGAAAAGCCCTTTTACCCTACTCTGTTCTGAAGTGGCCCCAAGCAACACCCATGTCGCTGTCTGTACTGCCTAAGGCTCTGAGCAGGCTTGTGACTATTAGAGAAATAGCCATAACAGTGCAGCCTTGGAATGGTTGTTTCCTGTATCTGTAGTTCCATAGAGTTTGCAGCCTTCAGCAATATGGATGATTGTACACCTGAGAGTTTCCCATTGTAGTAACCCAATAACATGAAAGGCCACCTTCCCTCTATTCCCCACAGCACCATACCATGCTCTCTTTCCCTCATCTCTCTCATTTAGAGATAGGCAGCATGGATCAGCCAGATCAGCATTACAAATCTGTAACCCAATTCAGCTATCTCAAGATATTCTTTGACATTGGAGTTCAAATCCGTGGGCTTGAAGGACTATCTAAACGGGACAGTGGATTGAATTCTATCTGTAACAAAATGTATGCCTTGGTAATTCAGAAGGCTGTTCATTGTAGTCAGCACAGACAGATGTCACAGACATCTTTTGGACTGTATCCAAAACTAGCCCTACATAAGCCTAGCCTAAGGTGACTGAGGGGTTAAGAGCTGGAAAAGGATGGTGACTCAGGAGAGACTCAACATTTTGGGAGTTGAGAGGGAGGAAGGAAGGTGAATGAGGAAAGTAAAGGACTTTTGTCCTAGAGAACAGGGTTTGCTCCCTGCACCACCTGGGGATGCCCTTCCTATGTGACAGAAACTGCTGCCTTCTGGGGACTTCCAGGCCCAGATGCAGCCAGGGAGACAAAGTATAAGGATAAATAAGATGATGGTTTGCTTCTGACCGAAACATCCCTCATGCTGTTTTGCTGCAATGTGCTGATAGGTAATGGTATGAGTTGGCGAAACCTCATAAGCAACACGTGAGTGGTGCAGTCACAGTGAGAACAGGATATTTGAGAAGAGCATTGCAGGACAACCAGGACAATCACTAGGATGGTCACTGGAAGAGATCTAAAAGATCAGCATGGATGTGCCCATGGTTACTGCAGCTAGGGAGAAGATGAATTCGGTAGCCCAGCAGAAGTGAGACTGCACAGCCTCATGCCTGCTGATGTCCCAGTAGCAAGGCTGAGTGTGTGTTCCCAGCACACAAACACATTTATAAAACACATATATGTGTGCACACGGCTGGCCATGCAGATCAACACAGACAGGAGCTCAGCATGTACGCAAACAGTACAAATAGCCCTGTTACCCTCTTCAGCTAATCAGAACAGCAGTCCCTCAATGTCAAATATAAAAAAATATGTACAGTATGGATGTAAAAGGCCTCCAGTAGCTGGCCTTAGGCAGCCAGTCTATCTGGTTGCTGGCCCTGGATCCTTGGATCCTCAGTTTTGCCAGTTAGTGGCACCAAGACGTACAAAGCCTCTCCAAGGCTGCATCCCCACTCCATTTGCACATGACAGCATAAGTTTCAAAGATTTGTTAATTAATATTCTTATATATGTAATAAGGCATTCACTCCCAGAGGACCAAAATTTCCAGCTTTCACACAAATCTTGATTATTGGTATAAACAGATTTGTCCCAACATCCTCCTGCCTGATTACAGGGAATCAGAAGACGTCGGCTGGGATGTGAATGGTGTTGACAGTTCAGAGATGTATGCATGGGTTTGTCTCCAAGGGAAAAAAACCCACCCCTCTTAAAACTAAAACAAGCTAAGGCAGAGAAGAATTGCATCTCTTATGAAAGACAAAAATAATAAAGGTTTCTTTCTGTTAATATATCTTATTTATTTTGATGAGATCTGTCTTAATATGATCTGTGTTTCTGCTAGAAAAAGATAATCTGGGCTTTTTTTTCTTAAAATTTATTAAAAAAAGGTATGATTTCACATGATAAACTTTTGTCATTTCAACACAGGCAGTGGATGGTTTCTGGATAAGATTGTCATCAACCATAAAGAAGGGGAGGATGCTCAGGAGGTTGTATTTCCTTGTAATAGGTATGTCATTCATGGAGAAAAAGAATTTGTTACCTGCCAGCAACATAATGAAAAAATTTTAGAGTAGATGTGTGCACACAACCTAGATGTTTGAGCAATGCCCCAGAGTTTTTCAACATACAAGTAATGCAAAATTTTGCAATTGAAGACAAGGAAAAAAATTCCTGTATTGAGTTGGGAAGGAGCCATAGCCTGATGCAGAGAAGCCCCAAACCAAACATTGCGTAAAAGGAAAGGTGCCTTGATATTTTTTTAAAAAATCTGAAATATACAGAGACACTGTGAAATTAAATAAGCTTTCAGTTCTCAATCTTTTAAGAAATGTTGTGTACAAAGATCTTAAATGACATAGTTTCCATCATGAAAACATGGTGGGATGACTTGCACGGCTGCAGTGCTGCCATGGATGACTATAAACTCTTCAGCAGGGAGAGGTAAGGAAGGAGAGGAGATGGGGTAGCCCTGCATGTTAAGGCATTTTTTGATTGTCTAGAGCTTGATGGTGGTGATGATAGAATTGGGTGTTTATGGGTAAGAATCAAGGGGAAAGGCCAGTAAGGCCAGTGTTGTGGTGGAAGGGTCTAGGTCTGTTACAGACCAGCCAGCCAGGAAGAAGAGGCAGATGAAATGTACTATGAGCGTCTGGAAGGTCACTAACCGTTGTTCTCCTGAGACACTGCAAATACAATAAAGCAGAGAAGGAGTTTAGGAAGTTCCTGGAGCTGGTGGTAGAGAACCGCCTGAGGGTGAGGTAGCCAAGTAGGGAAGATACCCACTGGATGGAGGAAAGGCTGAGCCACCTAGTGCCTTCTTCCCCTCAGTCTTTATCAGTAATACCAGCTCCCTGAGCTAGAAGAAAGGGTGGGAAGCAGAAGGAATCCCCCACAGTCCAAGGGGAAACAGTCAGCAACCTGCTGCAGCACGTAGACATATACAAATAAATCTATTGGGCTGGATGTGATCCACACAAGGGTGCAGAGGGAGATGCACTTGGGTCACAACAGCCCCAGGCAGTGCTACAGACTTGGGGATGAGTGGCTGGAAAGCTGCCTGGTGGAAAAGGACCTGGGGGTGTTGGTCAACAACTGTCTGAACATGAGCCAACCTGTGCCCAGGTGGCCAAGAAGGCCAAAGGCATCCTGGCCTGTATCAGCAATAGTGTGGCCAACAGGGCCATGACAGTGATTGTCCCCCTGTACTCGGCACTGGTGAGGCTGCACCTCAAATCCTGTGTCCAGTTTTTGTCAAAATTTGCTTTCTACTTTTAGAAACTGCTAGTGATCTTTTGTTTCTTAGGTTGGAATGAGGAGAAGGTCTCAAAAGTTAATCAAGCTATTTATTGCAACAAGAGTTGAAATACAGTGGAGTTTAGACTTCATGCATAAGAGATTTATTCATAGAGTTTTGTTACATACAAGAAATGAAATGTGTTATGGATCCTTGGGTTTAAACAAATACAACATCAACATGGAGTCAATAGAACAGAAGCTGATAGTGAGCACGTATTTATTTATATTTAAATAAGTGGGGTTGCTGAAGATTGTGAAATATTATGTGAACAAGGGGGTTCGACTGAAGGAGTATGAATGTATGTTTGCAGTGAAATGATACCACAGAAAAGCTCCTTAAATTCGTCAGAATAAAAGAAAAGTAAGGACAGAAGTTCAGTTTGTTGCTGCAGATCTGCAAAAGTTTTAGAAACTTCCAGACCTGCAGGTTTTATATATAATTTTAAGTACCATGAATATAACTAACCACTGCAGGTTATATAAGTCCCTTACATGTACAGCTGAGTCTCTGAAACAGTAAATAATTAGCATTTCATATATGTACTCCATATACTACTACAGTACTTCATACAGCAACCATGAAAATTCTTCTTTGTCGGGAGCAAATTGAACCAAATTCTTCTTATATGACTAAGGCCAACTGTGATGAAGGTATAAAAGAAAATTTGATCTTGGAAGTAGTTTCAAGGTGTAATTTGATAAAAGATTTATAAAAAATACTATTGGAGACAAAAGGTAATGGTCAGATGATATATACTATACTAATAGCTTTTATTAATCTAATTATTTTTGTTTTTGCAATGAAAGATGGTTAGATGTATACCAAGATGATGGGAAAACTGAGAGGGAGCTAACTGCCAATAGTAAGTATTTTGTTAAAGAAAATTTGTTATAGCACTATGTTACACACTTAATGGCTAGTTATTACTGAAGAACCCTTCCAGATAAGACCATAACTTAAGAAAAAGTCATAATAAAGCTAGTGCACAATTATTTTTCCTGTTCATATTTTAGAGGATAGTAGGTCAATGAAGGCATTCCTTAAAGGTAAGAGTTGTTTGCCAATTATTGTTTTCTACACCACAGTTTTTGCTATTTGAATTTAAATCAGTATTGTGAGAAATATGTGAGCAAGTGACCTCATTTGTATAGGTGTTGTCTTGTATATCAGCTGCAAGAGAAAATGACAAATTGGCTGGCAATAGTCTAGAAGGGACTAGACCTTTATAAGCAATTGAGAAAAGCACAAACCATTTCTGGTTTTCTTCCTAGTTCTACTATTCTGTCCTGAAATCAACCAGAAATTCCTCTGAGAAGAGATTCAAGTGTTGTTTTGTTTACCCCAATGTCACTGTCATTTAATAGTTGGGGACAGGTCCCCTAGCAAACATCAGCAAGTTGAAAAATGTGTTGTGAAGTGTCAGTGGAAATATTTTCAGGTCAAAATTCCAAAGTAACCAGAAATAATGCACACTTAAACTCCACATCCTCCAGTGAAGCTAAATGTAGTATATGCATTCAGTTGGCTAAATCTGCTTGAATTAATAAAAAGACAGTAATAAAAACCTCCCCACTCAGCTTTCTGTTTTTATATCTACAAAGACAGTCTCATCCCTGTAATGCACTAGTTCCTCCCAAGTGTTTAAAATTTGAAATTCCATCTCCATGTTTCTTCCAAACCGGAAACGAGAAACAGACTGACACATGTATTTTTTATTAATATTTAACAGTAAATGGCTATTCTGTGCAACTGTGTCTGAGAATTTTATGGGAAAAGCTAAACTAAAAAAAGTAGTGTTTACATTTGTCTCTTAAAACAGTGACTTGCTTTCTGTAGGATGAGTCCTAGTCTCTCAGTCTAATTCAAGTTTCAGTGAAAATTGAATCATTTGCATTCAATCAAACAGTTTAGCTAACATTTTTATTATTCCTCAAAATCATAACTTTGACAAGCAGAGACTGCTGAACTCCAGTAAGTAAAGACTTTCTCACACATAAAGTTGATTTTCACGAGTGACTTGGAATTGGATTCTGCATTCTGCTAAGTGCACAGTTCTGAGAGGCAACCATAATATCTATTTCACCTTATGTTCAGAAAATACACTATATTTTACTACCAATTCAAAATTTTTTTCCAGCAGAACTTCATTCTTCATTATGTTATAGTAAGCAGGCACAGATGCACAGGCTCTCAGTGCCTGTAAGCATCAATAACATATTGGTTATGAGGAGGAAGGAGTGGCTTATTCTTAACCAGCTTTTGAACCATCACACTCTCAAGATGTCCAGGAGGACCCAGAGACCACTGAGATCAGAGTTCTGAAAAAAGAAGTTATAAAATAAAAGATTATTTTTAGGAAGTTATCTGTCAGTTAGCTATATGACAGCTTAGCTTGAGCTGCTCTTCACCCATCTTTGTTTTACCTATGGGCTCATTCCAGTGAGGAACTGAGATAGGTTAGAGATCGGACTTTCATGCCTTATTTGAAAAAGATGATGATCAGCACAGATTTTTCACAGTTTAATTTGTGTTGTTGTGTTAGTGATCTCATAGACCTTGCATGACCTGAGCTTTATAGGAGGGTAACAATCACAAGAGGTTTGGAAAGATATCCTATCGTCAGCTCTGTGTCATTCTATCATGACACAGTACCAATGTCAGAGCTGGTAAGAGAACATTCCAGAGATGCAGAGTCCTAGGAGAAAAAAAAATTCCCTTAGATTCTCCCAGCACCTGTCACAGTGAAGATTTTACATGGTAGAATACTAATAAGCAGTCCCCTTCAGAGTGGAGGTGAAAACTTTTCATGTGACATATGTTTACTGAGTAAGAGGCAAGTGGAAATTCTGATGTTAGGGAGCCAATGTTTTAGGTACTCATGTGGTCATATTCTGTATGAGCTGCACTCTGCAAATGGGCTTCAAGGAAAGTCATAAAAAGCTGATTGGCATAATTCAGTGTTTGCTGATTTTCAGGATAAGATCAATATTCTTAGGTCAGGTCTAAAGCAGTGGTTACAGAACAAAATATAAGTCACTCTGAAGGTCAGAAATCTCCTTCACTTTGGATGAGGCCAGTAGCCTGTTCAACCACCTAGCCAAAGAGGAAACTTTGAAAGTCATCACTGCTAGGTAGGTCACTTGAGGGCTCTTTGTCCTTTTTCAGCCAGACTGGCATTATGCCAGCTTTAATGAAGCATAAATCCCAGATCCCTATGACTGCTGTTGCTGGCTATGGATTCTGCCAAAATGCAGTCTGCCCATATCAAGTTTTCTCAGTAACCTTTGTACATTTGTACATTACAGAGAGGGTCTGGCAAATCAGGCATAGGAATAGATTTATTTGTATGCTTCTGATTCCTCCTTGTATGTTTGATGCAAGATAAATAGAGAAAGTGTATTGCCCTGGTAGGGAAGGCAGAGTGGTGCTCTCAGCTCTCAAGTGAAGTTGATTTGAGGGATGTGAAGTTAATTTGAATGGGACTTTATGTCACTCTCTAAAAGTTTCCTACATGGTAGGGATATTTTACTACTTTTTCCTTCTGTTTTCTCTATTTATATTCCTTTTCTGCCTCAAAATAGATAAGTATCGTAATAGCACATAGGAAAGGGTTTTCTCTCAAGGCAAGGAGACAAGACACAGTATATTCCAATGATACCCTCACTGCAATCAGCTAAAAGGAGCTGGGTTCCTGTAATGTGATTCCTGTAGGGTGTCCCGAGGTTTTGTGGGTTTTTGTGAGTGGTAAATAAAGTATTTATTTATAAATAACAGTAACAGAGTTCGGTTAATAGATATTTCTAGCTTGGCTCTTCTTGCGTTGTGCAAGGTTTTCAGCATTAAGGCATATAGAAAGTTCACATGAAAAGAGAAAATATTCAGTAAATTCTGCTGTGACTAATTTTGTTTTGGAATTATTCCCTCCCTTGCAAGTACTTGATAATGGACTAAGAATAATCACAGAATTCCCAAATTTTAATGGAATGAACCTGCTTCTAAAAAGCAACAACAGTGTGTTTCCATTGCCAGATGGAGGTGGGAATCCCTAAGAAAAAGAATTAAGCAGACTGACTGCTCTGCCTCAAGGCAACACAAATTTCTACAATCTCCAGGAAATAAGCAACCTACTCCTACATCTTGCAAAGTGTGAATGCCATTCTAGGTCTTAAGACCAAAAAATACCAGAGTGAAAAAAAACCCCTCAAATAGTGTATTGTAAAAACAATTTTGCCAATCTTTTAAAAAGATATAAACTGCTCATATTAAAAAAAAAAAAAAAAAAAACAACCAACCAAGCAGAAAATAAGGCTTCCTTTTTCAGCTTTCTGAATTATGTTATGAAATGTTGACTTCAGGTATTGCCATGCTCAGATTTCTAAGTGCAGAAGTTATTGCAGGTTTGATTTTCACAGTTTTACTGATGGAACTTTCAGATTCCAGACTAGTGGTTAAAAAAATTTCTGGCAGGAAATTATTATGACTGATCCCATTTAATTTCTGAAAGTCAAGAATGATCCCTAATTCTAACATATCTCTGGATAAATCTTTGTAATGTGAATCAGATTCTTGGTTATATCATTATAGAAAAGAGAGTATTCTGAGAATTTTTTTCCCCAGAATTCTGTTTTTTCCCCCTACTATTCGTTTTAGTGATTCCCACATTGATGTCGCAAAGTAAATGGCTATAGCTTTACACATAAGCTATAAAGGTGCAATGACACACTAACACACTAATCACTCTGAAAGGAAGTTAATACAGTTCAGTGATATCAGGGGAAAAGTCTTTTTTAATGTGGCCACACATATGAAATGCAGAAAATGACCTACTGAAGCCCAGCTATCCCTTTTCCACCACTTCACTCCTGAAGAGATACAGAAATCACTGAACACAATAAGTATTTGGCATCAGTCTTCTGTCTCATGTAGCCATCCTCACCAAGTAGATGTCTGAGTGAATAGAATGTTAGACAAAGGATTTTTTGATTCTTCTGGCATGAGCAGGTTAAATGAATTTGTTGAACTGAGAGAAAATGCTGTCAGTCTGTGTTAGCTCACTTACCAAACTATAGAAGCATTAAATGTAGGAGAATAAAGAATCACAGACACTAAGAGGCCTTAAATCTGTAACCATTGATTTATTCCCTGGAAAACTCCCAACCGGTGTCTTAGCCTTCCTACTGAAATAATAATTAAAAACACAATTATGGATATTAATTAAAATAAATCACCTTGCCTGAAATACCTTCTCTGAACATGGTGCCTCTTTGAGGAGGGAGCAGGCAGTTACATATTGGTGCTTTCTCTTAACTTAGTGCTTGCTCTCTCATGGAGCAGGGGGATATTACAAAGAGAAAAAAAAAAGCTCCATTTGGGAAATACAGAACTGCAAAATTATCTTAATTTCCTTTCTGCTGTGTTCCTGGGACAGCCTTCAAAATGGGGCATGGTTGGACAGGATAAGATTCAGGGCTATGTTGGGAGTCTCTGCAGAAATTTGAAGCTCCTCATAAACCCTTGGAGTGCTCAGGAGCAGCAAAAGCTCAAACAATGCTTGACTTCACCAAGTGTGACACCCTGAAGAGTACCACATGCCAACCTGGCAAAAGGAGATAAAATTCGAAGCTGGCACATATATCAAACAGCAAAAGTTCCTCATTAGGCAAAGTGTGGCTCTTCCACACACTACATCTGACTCATTGCTGGGAATGACCTTAAAAAAAGAGTTCAGATGGAAGGATCCTTTCAGCTAGTGTGTTACTCAGAAGCCTAGCTGTGAGATGAGTATTTGCCTGCTGTTTTCTAGCTAAGCCCAGAAGAGTCAGGGAACAGACAGATGTAATGCAGAAACAGGTTCTATAACAAGGGGAAAACCAGGATTAGCTAAAAAACCAATACAAAAAAAAGAAAAATTACAAATCAAGGAAGCCAGACCAGGTTTTCATCTAGCCTCCATCTTTAAGCAGGCAGAGGAAAACAAAAGATAGGAAAAAAGCACACAGTTCTTTAAGAAAAATTCACATCCAATTTATTTCTGAATTAAATTATTCTAAAATTCATTTTATTAACATGTTGTATTGTAGGCTTATACACAATCACGAAATAGTTCTCTTTTATATCAATTCCATTAGCAAATGATTGTATTACCACAGTACTGGCCACAGTCTAAACAAAAGCTTTTAATTTGCTTCTGCTGTTAAGTTCCTTTTGCCATGCAGGGTCAAGTGTCTTTTCGACAAATAATTCATTTCAATTCAGGGGATGATTTACCTTCAAGCTCTTAAGTAGCTTCCTCACCTGTACTTTCCATCTAAGACACTGTATTTTTCCCACACCTGGAATAGCTTCCCAGTTGGACTTCTTACACTGTTCTAAGTACAGGTGATTTATCAAAAAACAACCTCTAAAACACCCAAGTCATGAGCTGAGGTCAGTGCAAACATGTCTTCAAAATTTCCTGAATTTTGTAGTCAACCCTAATGAGTGATCTGATCTGACAAATGAGCAGACTGGACATGACAAATTAAGTAAGAAAAAATCTGAGAAAAAAACCTTTGTTGTTTGACTAGTTGTGTATTAACCAGCAGGTCTTACAAATGGATCACATACAAGGCTTTCAAAATGTTAATTTTCTTTTCATGTTACATAAGAACATTCTAAGAACTGAAATTTATTAAAAGAATTACTGTAATTAAAATAACTATTTTGTTACAAAGAATGCAAAAAACACCCCTAGGCAAAGTGTCTTTTTTCTGCTTCCTTGGTGCTAATTTCTGTTTTCACACCCACTTTAACAATTGTCCTGTGTTTACCAAGTCTAAGCTATATTTGTGTTCAAGAGATTTTTTAATTAATTATTAATTATGTATTTATATTAAATGGGATGATCACTCGTGGTGATCTATAATTCTTTGTTGGAATAGTTACAAAGTCATCCATTGCTCTCTACCATTGATACTAAAACTGTTTAATTGATGCACTGGTGCTCAAAATGTTTTTTCCTGTTTTAGCACAACAATGGAGAGTGCAGGTTAAAACAGATGGAGATTCCCCAGAGCCACAGGAGTGTAAAAGGACCCTTGTGATTTATGGCTCAAAGGGCAAAAGTGATGAGCTTTTGCTTTCTCCACGACCCCCAGGATATGTGTGCTTTCTCCCCAGAGCAACTGATGAATTCATTGTAAGTCAGAAATATACAATGCTACACAGAACTTATCATGACATTGTCCTCTAGGGTATATATATGTAGAGAGAGATAGATATTGATATAGTTATAGATATATGTATATATATGTGTGTGTGTGTGTGTGTGTGTGTGTGTGTATACACAACTAGCATTATATATAGGCAGTTGATTTGTCTGGTAAAAAATGATGCCATTATTTACAAAGATAAAATGATGTAAGTATAGGTCTTGGGTCATCTCCTACTGCTAGTCCTGCTCTACTATAGCCAGCTCCATAGACTCTTTTGTGTAATTTATTGCATTCGCCAGCTCCTCTTGCAAATTTTTCTAATTCCCTAAAGATTCCTGAATTGAGGTTCATACAAAAGGCAATATACAATTATTTGTGAATGCAAAAGATGAAGGATTGGGCAGCATTCCCAGGGGACATAAGTGGGCTTTTCTTTCCTTCATTTCCATCTTTGTAAAGTAGTATCCACTCTCCCCAGGATAGTTCTGCCTCTCAGGCCAGCAGGCAGAGGATTTTTCTGGATAATCACAAATCACTGGAGAATGCATTCATGCATATCAAAGTGTGGTGAACTCCAAAGCAATAGCTTATATATGGCCAGTATTAAAATCAACCCTAACGTAGCCCTGACCGCCCGTACACCTGACACACGAGCTGCTGCTTTGGGAGGATTCATCTGAGGCATCTTTTAAATCTTCAAATTCTGTCCTGGCTTTCTAGCCTAAGTCATTGCAAATTCTGTCGATTGGTGTGAAGTACAGCTTCTAGCCAGCAAGATGAGAGAAATAGCTTGCAATTCAAGGCAGTTTTATACAGCTCAGAAAGACTTTTCAAGGGCTGCAATAAACATTCTGAAAACAATGGCAAAACCACATTTAGAAAATTATGTCAAAGCTTCATTGTAATGACCTGATCCAGGCTGAATTTTTAGTTTAAATAACAAGCTAAAGCAATTTAGGAACTTTATGGGGAGTAAATTAAAAGATAAATGGAATTTCTTAAAGACAAGGAAGTAGCTGCTTATCAGAAAACACACAGGAAACACACTGAGCAACAAAACGAGCTTCCTATCCTATGCTGTGAACATAAACTGAAGAGGTCAGTAGAGGCAGAATCTATCTATGGCGAAACAACACCAGCTGGCTGAATTTTGGCAAGCATTGTTGCATAAAGCAGACCTTTGCTACATCCAACATGTTGGTAATTTCCCAATTGGCACGTATTCCTTGTTAAGGCTGCCTAATTTCAATGATTGGGTATCACACTAGGGGAAATTAGTATCTCTGTGTGTCAGTCATGGTTGTCCCTCATAGTCTACCATTCTTGGTACACAGTGCATTGTCCATCGTACCCTTCCACCCCAGCAGCTTTCTGAAAGCTTGTTCATACTTTGGATAGACTTTGGGTTAGTGCATGTATTTTCCCCACAGCTATTTGTGTCCTTGTTTTTATTGCTTTGTATGAAGAAGTTAGTACTATTTGAGCTTTATTTACTGTGCATGACATTTTATCTCTTTGCTACATTGCTTACAGTGCAGCTTGCAGAATAGCAGCTCTGGCATAAAGGGGCTATTGGGGATTCACAGGTATCTCCATAAACATCCTCATATCTCTTTAGGTGCTTGAGCTAATAAACCTAGCTTCTTTTTGCTTTCCATTTCTTTGTTCTTACTAAGACTATGCAGAAGAATGCAGAAGCTTTGCTTATGTTCTCTCACTGTAGCAGCAGGCTGGAGGCATGAACGTGATATCACAAGGAGGACAAGCTGTGAATTCAGCTTTCCAACAAGCAGGAATAAATGAACTTTTAACCTCTCCCCAAGATCCTTGTCCTAGACAAACATCCGTAATATCATAGTGCAGTAAAAAGAACAACAGGTTATGCGCTAAAAGCAGTTCACATAGTTTTGAAACCTTAATTTTGCTCTCAAAGATACATTTATTGCACACTGAGGACAGAAAGGCATGTAAATTCCTGATTTTCCAGGTGTTCTCACACAAGTATATGCGCAGATGTGTATCATATTCAGAATGATTATTCAATCCAAAATATGTCCAACCAACTCCTATGAAAGAACAGGTGTAGTTTAATTGCACATAGCAAGCATAAAGAATAAATTAAAAGAGAGAAAACAGCAGCATGCTCTTAGGTACAGTTGGTCTCAGAAATGTGTAGTATGGAAGTTGAGCTGCTTAAATAAGAATGAAGTTAAATAGAACACCTTAGTTTTAAAAAATAAATTGAGAAATAGGTGAATGTGTCAATGTTATGAAATCTGACAGGAGTTGTAGCATAGAAGGCAGCATGGCAAGAAACCACTGAAGAGGTGGAAATTTTTTTTCTTGATAGTCTGGTGATGATTGGAATCAATCATTGGTCTCATATGGAATGAATAGATTTATAAAGTATATAGACCTTTCTCACAGTCATCTTTGTTTCTTGGTTGCTAGCAGAGTAAGCTTGTCAGAGTATGCATTTGGAAAATTCTAGTGTGTTGTGCACATTCTATTCTCCAAAGAATCATAAAATACATGGGACAGAGTGTGAGATTAGGATCCCCAAAACTATTGTCCAAAACCCTAGTACAGGTAGTACAAAATGAGCAATAGTGGTCTTCAAGTAGGACTGTTGGTAAATACACAATAAATACTGAATGTGTTTTGTGTTAAGGGCCACGAAGGTGACAGAAAGTTTCAAATCACATAATACAATAATCCATGTGTTTTCCACAGTGTAAGATGATGCTGCAAACAACAAGCAGAAGGATTTCTGGAGTATATGACATATGGCTGTCCAATTGAATTTTAAGATGCTTTGACCAAACCCTATTAACTAGAATAATTTATGGTGGATGGGTGTGTTTGTGTGTGTGTATGTATTTGACTTGTTTGGGGTTTTTTTGGTTTTAACAGGGAAAAGAATGAAAAATAATTAAATTTAAATATGCACCCAAACAGTAAAATTTACAAAGCTTTAATTACCTTAGGCATGATGTCTTTGAGAAGCCCTGTGTGAATCAAAAAGGAAAAGATTTAAAATGTTATGAAATTCTGTAATCATCTTTGTCAGTTACCTATCTCTGAGATCTTCAGAAGCCCAGTGTCTCCTCCTAATTTTAAGAGCCATGCTCCTTCAGTCACGTAATGGAAAACATATTGTGTTGTTTAGTATATGACAAATCACACCAACTCAGCTAAGATTTCAAGTTCTGAATATTACAGAAAACTATTCAGAAGAAATAAATGTGAAAAAATTAATTAGGAAATTATAATAACAAACAAGGTAAAGTATCCTCTTGCAAACATTCAACAAATTTAAAACCAGGACATTCACTGGATATATGCTTTGTGATGGATTATATGTCTGTCTCTGCTTCAAAGTTCATGTTGCATCATTTAATAGACATTAATGGAGGGAAAATTTTGGAATCAAAGATAGAATATCATATTCCAAAGGAAAACTGTTTGTATTAAATTGCTCAGAAAAGGATTACAAGAATGATGTAATGGCAGCACTGGGTACAATGATGGATCTGAACAAAAAGGCTAATGCTGGCAAGAGCTGTGAGGGAAAAAACAAATCCATGAAAAAGGGCATCTAATACACTCAATTGAAAATAGTAGGTGTTTAATTCCACGTATCATAAACAGTACGATTATTAGTACTTGCTGGTTCAAAGGCAGTCAGGGAATTAATTGAAATTGTGATTATAGAAACAAAATGGACAATTGGGGCTTCTAAATAGTCTGTCCTGTATTCTGGAATTATTTTCCTGTAAATCTCCTCTGTGCATTTCCTACAAGGATTATAGCACATGTATTTATGACAACTTAGAATCCTAGAGAATTGCAAATTTGGTTAGCAGAAGACAAAGTAAAATGTGAATTACAGCTTGCCCTGTCACATAAAAATAACCAATTTCTGTACTTTTGCAACTCCCAAACAGAAGAGCTTTATGGAATAAGTTGTTCACAGTGTTTAGAGTAGCTGTGTGCTACAGCCATGGGGTCCATGTATGAGAGAGAAAATCTACAGGCAAGAATTTTAGTAGTCAGTAGTCTGGTTCTGAAAGAGAAGAAGCAATAATTTTTTTGCCTGTGAAAGAACCATAGTTTAGATGGGTGAAGAGCCTGTGCACTCTTCTCTCAATGAACCCAAATAATTCCCATTAAGTTTAATCAGGTGGAATGCATATTTTGTGAGGAATTAATCCATTTAGTCCACCACAGCTAATGATACATAACTAATGATATCCTTTGCAACATACACAGCATGAATGAAAAGCCTTGATGTGAAATTCTGCCCACGTATTTCCCTTTTCACAGTGCAGGAGTGGAGACCAAGCCTGGGACAGCTTCGAGCTCTGTGAGCACAACTGCACAGAGACAGGCAGGGCAGGCTAGGCTTAGAGACAGGACAAACCTGGTGCCCTCTTCTTTGGTGTAAAACTACTGCTGTGTGGCTTTTATGAGTGCTGTGGAGCTACTGTTCAGGAGCTGAGTGGTTCCATGCAGCCCCAGGGCTGTTGTACAGGCAATGGAAAGGAGTTCTTCCCTGGTCCCTAAACATTGCCCAAAATCTTGAAATTGTGTAGGAGTGGCATGGCAACCACTTAAAATACTTACCTTAAGAAATTCAGACTGGAAGGGACCTTTTAATCCACCAAGTGCAATTCCTTCCTACAAAAGGCCTCTTTTCATAAGTTCTGCATCATAAACTGGTCATAAAGTTCCTGTAAAATGGTTTGGGCAGGTTGCTTTGTTTTCAATTAATTAGTCCTCTTCATACTCTGGTATTTTATTATTTCTTATTTGCATAACAGTTATTAATAATGGTGGCCAATTATCTCAAAATGACAAAAGCACGTTTCTTTAATATAATACCTCTCAAATAAGAATAAGGTAGCTGCTACTTCCCTACATGCATGTGTTCACTGTGCAAATGCACATAACTAGCTTTAAGCAGTGAAGAGCTGTCACATTCAGAGCTCTGCTGAGAAGCAGAATAAATGAATCTTTGTTGGGAGGTCTGTGATCTGTCTTAGGAGCCAATCTGCTGGTGGTGCTGCCAGAGCCAGGGCATGATTGTGTAAGGCTAATTTCAGTGTCTTATTGCGATGCTATAGGGTGCACAAAGGATTTATTCCCTGGAAAGTCACCAAATCTTGTGTTGTGACCGGTGTTGGGAAAAAAAAGCAGTAATATGGGAGAAGAACAAAGCCACTGGCAACATTTTCTGTACTAAGTATTTTTGATACTTAATAAAAAGAATTGTTGCCTTTAAAAATTACTAGTTTTCAGTTGTTTCACTCAAAAATCACTTCCCATCTTGTCTTTCTTGTAGCTGTCCAGTGAATGGCTGCAACATTACTTCCTGCTGTTCAGAAGACCACCATGCAGTGGTTAATGTCATGCAGATCTTTATCCACAATCAGAAACCAGTTATGGAGTTTCCCACATATAGTATGGGAACAGGGCTGTGCTGTCTTACAGAGTTATTTCTGTAACACCAATGATTTATTTTTATTCACAAATATTCCTTTCCTTTAATGAAGAATTGGTTATAAAGTAGTTTTATGTTCTAGACCAAATCATTTAGCAAATGAGAATTAAGTTAAAACTTCACCAGTGGGGTTGTTAAGCATTGGGACAGGCTGTTGAGTAACCATCCCTGGAGGTATTTACAAACCTGTTGATGTGGCACTCAGAGACATGGTTTAGTGAGGGACTTGGCAGTGCTGTGTTAATGGTTGGACTTGATGATCTTAAAGGTCTTTTCCAACCTAAAAAATTCTGTGATTCCAGGCTCATAGCAATCATCTTTAATACCTCACTTGGCTGCTGATGTTAGAATTTTTAATTGTAAGTTAATGCTGTCTTTATCCAGTAGGGTCACAACTTTCCATGTTACCTTCTTTCTAATGAGTCTAAATGCACAGATCTTACTAATTTTAACCTTGTCTCAGTCTAAAGGTATCATGCTTACAGTATGTATTCTTACAGAGTATCATGCTTACAATACTAATAAAGGAGACAATCTCACCCATGATTATACCATGAAAAAAAAAAAAAGGTTGATTCTACCATCACACTTATCCCAGCCTCAAACTCAACATTTCCATTATTTACTGTCAAGTTTAGGAATTCTGCACTGGGATTGGGGAAAATCTCTGTAAGTGAACCAGCCTTGACAGTACACTCTTCCTCATGCTATTTGGCGCAGGTTGAGACTGGAGATCTGGGAGATGTATACAAGATTCGAGTCAGCTGTGATGGTGTGCCAAGCTTTAAGGGCTGGCATCTGAAGTCTTTTCACTTAGAAGAGTTGCATACAAAACAAGAACTGAAATTTGAGTGTAACTGCTGGCTCGCTCTTAAGAGAGAAGATACGGAGATGGTAAAAGAATTCCCTACAGTCAATGAGGACCATAAAACTTTACCAGGTAAAAACACCAAGAAGACATAAACACTGTAAATTAACTGCTTGAAAGTAAATCAGTGTCACAGGTATACTATAGCGCTTTGTCTGGATTTGACATCTTCAGTGGCTCTATAGCACCTGCCTTCATATATGCACTGCAAGAATGCTGACCACTTAAATGTTAATTTTCCAGTCAAGTTGCATATTGGATTTTACAGTTGCTAAATTTTCTGCGTGATTCTAAGTGAGAAAAACTGAGCAATATAACTGGACTTTTTAAGGAAAAGAACATGTTCAAAGCCATGGAAATTATTTGTTCTAGAGTTACTATTGAATTATTTAGCTTACAATGGCTTTACTTGCTAATGTAAGAATCAGAAGTAAGCATTATTGCACAGAAAAGTTTGGGGTTTTTTCCTAAGGACTACATTTTTTGCCATGCTGAGAGTTTCAGAGTGAACTCAGAGATGCCCTTGGAATGTGAAGACTTACAGAAGTCCTGCATTTGTTCATAAAAGTTAGCAGTTACACATGAGATGAAAGTAATTAGAGACATGACTGCTTCGTCAAGCTAAAGTTCCAGAACCTCTGGTCCCTGAATACTCAAACCTATTCAAGACCTTAAAAGAAAGTATAGTATTACATTAGTTAAATGTTAACTCAGCAGGACTGTACATTAAAAATGACATTTGAAAAATTTTGGTTATTCTTTTTGTATGTCTGAATATATATACAATATAATGATCTTCCTTAGAAGAAAATCTGATCTGACTGTAGAAATTCATTCATACAGGATCAATATAGAGGCAAAGAGTTTATAGTTTCCTTCCTTAAGTTAACAAGTGCATTTTGTAAATTTTTATCCTTATATGTCATGTAATGCATCCAGATGCTATGTTGCACCTATCTCTGTTATTTAAATTTGCATAACCTTATTCTTGTTCTTTGACCTGTGTTAGTTATTATCTATTGCAAAGATAATTCAGTTTTTAACAGCCCCTGAACTCAAATGAATTCTTATTTTCCAGATCTTGCACAATAAAACAGGATCAGGCAGAATTTGTCTAGATTCATAAGTCTAAATTTCTGAAGTCCAATTTCCCTCAAATTTCTAAGAAAGTGGATGGAAAGTCTTCATCGAGCTTTGCATGAAGAGATCAGATTCATAAAGAGTAACCTGATTATTTCATTCACCGTGTAGCAGATTTTTTCCTAGCTGCAGAAATAAAAAAAAAAAAAGCAGTAGTCTTACTAAATATTCTGTGTTGCTGATTTATTTTAAGTACACCTTGTACTTAATCAGCTTTAATTAAACTTTTTCTTTTCTTTTTGTACAGTCTATAAGTATGTTGTTTCTGTACATATTGGCAACTGCTGGGGAGCAGAGACTTTCGCAAATGTTTATATCACTCTCTATGGCAAAAGAGGGGACACAGGTGTGAGGAAACTTCATACATCTTTAACGAAAGGAAGAAAATTTCAAAGAAATAAGGTAATGGCACAGTAATGCAGTCTTACATGTGCAGGGGTTAACACTGCATTGTCACTTAATGCCTGCTGAGAATGCATCTGGCTAGATAGGCAAGAATTTGGAAACATTCACAGAATTTATCTTCCAGATATTCACACTAGTTCAATGCCAGTGTTATTTACTTCCTGTACAAGAACATACCCATGTGGCAGTAAAGGCTCCACATGATCAATAAAAAGCAAATTAGTGGGGACAACCTCACGCTTCTGACTTCTGTTCCAAATTTAGGATGGAACAGGTAGTAAATAATTAAAAAAATCAGTGATTCAAAATAAGTTGCGGAAATTTCCGTGAGACTTTTGCAGTCTGTGATGTTTCTGAAACCACAATCCCACATGAAACACCAACTCAATATCAGTAAGTTTAGGCAAGAAACAAAAATTCCACTTAGAAAAAGAATGCATATAAACCCAGTGTTTCTAGATGACCGCTGTAAATAAAGTTCTTCTCTTGTGAATTAGGCTTTCACTCATTGAACAAGGAAGTTTGAAAAAACTGCCAAAGTGTACATTGTCAAGGAGAGACTTAGATTTCTGGGAAATAATTTTATTAGACAATTACCACAGCATTTTTTAGGGCAAAAGTGGAATCAGTAATGAACTGAGAGAATTTCTAAACTTCATTTCTCAGAACTATGCCTATATACAGAAGACAGTACTCCATTGTAATTATTTTAATTTATGTTCATACATGGATTTATTTCCTAAAAATCTTAATTAACAAAGTTAATGATTTCTGCTCACAATCTGCTGTTGGGTTCTGACTATTATTAGAAAAAAAAAGATTTTTCTGTTGTATGAAAGTACTTTCAATATTAGTAGCAGAAAATCTAGTTCTCCAATATTTTAATTTAGAAAGTAATAGGGACAACACATAGGACTTTGGCAACTACTGCATTTTTTTAGGGATCAGTTTGCTAATATATTAGTTTTTTAATTGTTTTGACATCCAGTTTAGTAAGTTCCTACTACTGAAATGTTTTATTCGAATTATGGTGTTAATTATAAACTTAGACATTGCTGTTCAAATTCCAGTTGTTCATAACTTTCTAACCTTTACCAGTTACCATGAGGTCCATCTGGCCCCTGGCTGGGCCTTATACAGAACATCTGGCTTTCTTACAAAAAAAGCCAAAATTTAGTGGGGCATATAATTTCTTTCTTTGCACTTCACATTTTTCCTTATCTTGTTTTTCTGGTCGCTATTCTCATCTCTTGCTGCTTATGTTTACTTCTCTTACGTCTTTCTCTGACTTCTCCATTCTGCTTCCCTTCCCTTTCCATCTCTCATCTTTTACTCTTCACTTTCATTTTAACTTCCTCCCTTAGTCTTTTCTCCATTTGCTGTTTCCACAATTTTCATTCTGTGGGAAAGCAAAAAATCAGGTTTTCTGACTACTGGAGAAGAATTTAGAAGCTATCTTGGAGTGAACACACTATTTTTAGATTTCTAACTTTTCTTTAAAACTATGAATATATATTTAGACTTGTGTGATAAGTTTTAGAAACTAGATATCTGAAAGATAGAAATTTGATGAGAACCAAAATCTTGTCATAACTGTCTGACTGTCAGAAGGTGGAAGTGTATAGATTGTAATTTAGTAGGAAAAGACTGAGGCAGTGATCCATATTGTCCAAAGATCAAATGAAATTACAATACATCATTAATGATGAATACAGGATTAAATGCTAGGTATAATCAGTGTATGTTTTCTTAGATTCAGCAGGGAGATACTATGTTAAATTTCACAAAGAAACAGACATACATTTAAAATTCTCAGATGAATCCAGGCCTATGTTTTCCCTGAAGTTCAAGTCAAAATTCTGTTTTATTAAGCATTTCCCTGTTTTGCAGGTGGATTCATTTTTGGTAGAAGCTGTTTCTCTGAGTCATTTGCAAAAAGTGGTCATAGGACATGATGGAGAAGGCTATGGGGCAGGGATGTACCTCAAGATGGTAACAGTCAAGGAATCACAAGACTCAGACGAAGAATGGGTCTTTCCATTGTGGAACTGGCTTGATACTCACATGGGCTTATGTGAGACTGTTTGTGAGATTGCAACAGTTGGTAAGTTCTTCTGTAAAACTCACCTGCCCATTTATTTATATAGATATATATATGACTACAGCTCTTTCAGATCTCTATAGCATCTTTCTTTTATTGAAAATGTGAAGTTTCAGTTGGATCTTAGTGTTACAGAGTGTCTCAAACCAGATGTGCTTGGTAAAAGAACTCTTATATCAGGACCTTTACTCATTTAGAAGTAGTAAAAGATTTCTTCCTTCGATCCTGTGAAAACAATTCAATGCAAAGGAAATTAACTTTGTCCAGAGGGAGTAAGACATAAGGTGTTCTTGATTCAGTTGTGTGGTTTTTCTGAGTTGTAGAAAGTACATTTTTCTGAGCTGCTCCTCTTCATTAAATTTTCACTTTGCCTAGAATTGTTAAAACAGAATTAAAATGAAGAATAACAGTAATTAATGAAAAAAAAAAGGGAGCAAGATAGTAATATTGATCTTCTGAGGATCTGGCAAATAATTTTGTGTGTTTATTATAGGTTACCTGTCAGTCTCACACTATTACAGCACCTATTATATTGCTAGGTAACATCTAGTTACAAGCAAAGTTCATTAGAATTGTTCATTTTGCATTAGGTGCCTACATGCTGCATATGGCTACATGCTCTTAAATGATAAGTTGGCTTTAGTAACGCTGATTGCTTTTTAAAGAACAATTACTTAGACCTCTAAAAGGTGACTAAATAATTCTCTTAGCAATTACTTCCAAACATGATAAGGAAAATACAAGGCTTCTAAATTCCTTGCAAGAAAATATAATAAAGATATTGATGTGTTATTCTCAGTGAGCAGTTGCTATAGATACAACATAACCTGCAAAAAGAGCTTTGCTTTTATACTGAAAAGGCTATGGTCCTGCTAGATTATGCCATTCTCTCATGATGCCATCTTTCCTTTCTCTTTGATAATTTTTAAAGGTAGAAGGTCGACTCTTAGTCCTAAACTGCCTGAAATCAACATGAAGTCATCAGGTCTCTGGATAATGGACATCACTGGATCTGACTTGAGTGGCGAAGAGGATCCAATAAGCCTTTCTTTTATCTTCTATGGCAACCTGAGTCACAAAAAGTTACCACTTCAAGTCAGAGGAAAAGCAATTCAGATCAAAGTACTTCAACCTTTCTCTATTGCAAGAGAAGCCTACGAATCATGTAGCCAATAATCCACTTAATTCTGAGATAAATTGTTTCTTTAAACTGAACTACCAAATTGATTTTTGAGTCCTCTGTGTAGTTTGGCACAGATAATCATTTTGTTTGTAGGTAGCAACACATGAACAATGGATTTTGAATGAGCAAATTCTCCCAGTGTCTCATACTGAGAATGTTTAAGTGAGCGAATTGGTCCCTGGGTGCATATCACAGTGTATGCCACGCGGCAGGTACTGATTTATAGGCTTTGTTGATCTCACAAAAATCAGCAATTTGTAAGCATACAATATGCCATGGGGTACTGCAGAGCTTTTGGGGCTGATGATAGAGAAGGAAGAATCATAAATGAGATGAAATGTACAGAAGGTTAATTTTTCTCTTTTCTCTCTCATGTAATTTATTCATCCCTGCCGCCAGTTTCTCTGAACTGCTTTTTCTAGTATGGTTTCTCTCTTTCTTTTCTCCTGTTAGTTGTTGTCTCTTCCTTTTTCCTCTTAGTAAATTGAACTTTATGACCGAACTAAAGAAATAGTTTGCTGTATTTTTAAGTTCCTCTTTTCTTTAATGAAAGAGGAACTGAGCAGACTAGGCTAACCACAAACATGATCCAAATGAGGAGTATTCAGAGGGTTTTCATAAGTTATTTCCAAGAACCTCCAGTAGACACAAAAAATTAGTATGAAACTGGAAATGCCCTGTCAGAGGAAAGGCTGAAGTCATGGACTTCTACTATCTGAGTGTATTTAAAATGAAAGAGCAGGGGAAAGAATACAAGAAATATTGGACAGGAAGAGGAAAAGACAACTTCTGTTTTCTGCCTTTTTTTATCTTACAGGGAAAAAAATATTGATTTTAAACCAATAAATGTAATATCTAAGGCCTCCTCTGCTTTCACTTACTCAAGCAGTGGTGTGTCCTAGAGATGCTGTGTTATGCCCAGTAGAACCAGATTGGTTTTTTTCCTCAACTATGAATGCAAGATTTTAATGTACAGCTTCTGTATGATCTAGAGTGAAGATGGGTGATCTCTTGGATGTTTCCTCAAAATTAGATTAGCTCTCCTTCAAATTTATAATTAATTGCATCATTTTTAATTGTTGTAAGAAATATTTCCAATAGTTTAAAAAGTTTTAAAAATTGACTAAAGCTTCTGTGCCTGAAAATAATCTACTGAATCTGTGTAATTGATATGAACATTGTGCCTTGTTCTGTGCACAGATTTCAGCAGTGACTGCCATTGCTTGTTCCCTAATATCACACCTCAAGCGTTTCTCATTCATGTTATTAAATCAATTTTGTATTGATTAGAAAGGGGGAAAACAGTACTAGTTATAAATCTGCCCCAATTCTTTAACTACTGAAGTTTGTTCAGCTGTGGCATACAGCTGCCAACTACATTTGTTCTGGCACGATTGAAATGAGATCCATTCATCTCTTTCTCCTCTCGCAGGATGAACTGGCAGATATTGGCTCAATATACAAAGTTCAGGTAACTGGCCCACACAGTGAGCTAAAACAACCATGGCACTTAGATTTACTGCATATGAAGCACACAGGCACAAAGGAAGAGATGTATTTAGCTTTTGACTGCTGGTTCAACCCTAAGGAAGACAAATGCGTGGAGCTGCCAGCTCTCTATGCAGATCAGGACCCTTTGCCTGGTAAGCTATGCCCTTTTTTGTTACTGGGGTCAGGATCTGTCTCTGGAATGCCAGCATATCTCTTTTCAGCCTAAAATACTGTGTGAGGATTTCCATAAGAATTTGATATTAAGGCATGTGATGGTTTTGCACATGCATTTACCACAAAAGAGAAGTCATTGGTATGAGTATTACAAGAGATGCTATAACTGCTGGTACCAAACACAGTATTTGACTTCTTTCACATTAGATGATCTTCCAGTTTTAGATCTTGATTATTTATTATCTCTTCAAATTAATGCTATGTCAGCTGAAGATGAGTACAAAATATCATCTACTGTGTGATGCTACTTGTATAATATCCTACTCACAAAGAAATATACATGATCTAGAAACATAGTAAAGAAGGAAAGAATTGCAGACCCCCTACAAAAAAAACGTAGAATTTTTAAAATGCATCACAATTAGCTGGCAAAGAAATATCCAAGAATTTCAATTACACTAGTGTTTTATTGATGTCAATGAGAAATTTATAGTACACTGCATTCTATTCTACAAATATATACATTAAGTTGCATGTTTCTTTGCTTTTAGTAACACGTGTGAATGGTATGATGCCAGAGGGATAATTAAGTGGTTTCTGCCAACCGCCCCCCACCTCTCCCCCTAGAACAACCAGTTGTACACTGATAACTTGATCACTAGTACTTAAGAACAGGCTTCCCATTTATACAGCTCATTAGAATAAAGAGGATTGATGGAGATAGTAAAGATCATATATTGAGGCTTTTAGTGCCAGTTAAGAGGTCTATTGCTAGAGGTTATAGTACAAAGAGTGTTCTGCTTAAACAGAAACTAATAGAAAAAGATGGAAGCAGCCCAGTAAAAGAAATAAAATAGACCACGTGGACTTTTGCAGACCATTCTCTAAGAACTTAAATTTGAAATTTGAACAAAACCAGTGAAGACCTTTTAAATTTCTGGTTTTGTGTGGGCTTGCATAATTTAAAAAATATAGTCACCTTGTATTCATTTACTGAAAAATCTTACAATTTTAAGCTTTTGATCCACCAGATTCAAAAAAACATTGGATGTTGGATGTAATATATGCTGGATATGCTAGGAAGTTTCCCACAAACAATTTTGCGGAGTCCAGTGATTTACAACTGAAAGTGTTAATATCAGTTTTATTCTTTGTGGCCCCAATACTACTTCAGTCTAAAATTTCTTTTTTGTTATATTCTGGTTTTATTCCTAGACAGACTCACAAGAAAGTAATACAAAATAATAAAAAAAATTAATATGTATTTACTCTCCTATCTTTAATTCATAGGGTTTTTTTTTCCCTTTTTGAATGAGCAGTGGGTGATTACTTTCAGTTTTGCACTATGTTACCTTACATCTGAAAGAGAATTTTTATAAATAGAATTGGGAAGAGACAAAGAATGACAAGGTTGAATGAAACACCTTAGTAGACTTTTGTTGTTGGGGTATGTTGTTCACACAGAACACAATCAGAATGGTCCCAAACTCAACTTAAAAACTTTTACCCCATTTCCCAGCATGCCCTTTCTCTTGACTCCTTTCATAGGGGCTACTTTGTATACTTTTATTTCACTTAAATAGTGCAAAATTAACAGGAAATATTTGCTATAACTACATTGAGCTTTAAATTATGCATCAATAGATTCAGCAGATTCAGCTGAAAATACCGACTCAGCAGAAACACTATATACATTTCTAAGCTAAGCTCATGATTCTGTATATTAATGATTCTGGACAAAAGCAGGAACGATGTGAGTACTGTGGTTTCTAATCTACCCTCACAGGAGTGGTCAGTTGCATGGACCAAAAATATTCTGATCTTATTCGTACAAGTAGCCTTTTGACTTCAACGAATCTGCTCATATGGCCCAGTTACACAGACAAGACAACACTCTGAATGAGTAACACAGAAATTTACCTTCATATCCTAAATCCCCTGAAACCAATAATGCCATTGGCTAAATGCTAACTAAAGTGTCACCTGGACAGCTCATGCATTTTCAACTGTCTGGGACTCCAGAAAGATCAAATCTGTGTAGCTGTGCTGACTTCAATGCAGCTATGTTGTCTTTTACCTGACAGTGCATATTTAACTGCCTTGAAGAAAGGAATGAGATATGTTAGGGCCCCAGGCTGGGAAAACTCTTGGTTTACTTCTTATCATCAAACATGAGTGACACCATCAATAATAAGAACTTTCCCAGCGCCTGGTATTATTTAAAAAGAAATAGTCCCAGAGGGAGTCCCTGAAGTAAATAGTGCTGCAGTGAAATAAAGCTATTTTTAAGCAAACAGATTTTCTCAGACATCATCCTCATGTAGTAAAAGATAAACAAATACATTTCAGAAGTTTATTGAAATGAGCTCACTTATTAGCAGACTTATACAGCCCTTATTATTTAATGAATCCTTTTAAATATTAATTTTACAGTCAGTATACACACCCACTCTTTAAAACCATTAATCTGGTTATGTGACCTTTTTATTTTAGAAATAGAAAGAAGTAGCTATTTAAGATGTCACAATATTTGAATTCAGACCTTTTGATTATAACACTCATCATGAATAGCACCAACTTGTGAGAAGAGCTGTAAGAAAACTTAAAAATAAATATCATCAGAACACGTTTTTTTCCCTCCCTGTTTTCCTATCACCTACGCATGAAACTAAATGACAGCTTTAGCTTCTGGGTTCATGGTATCATTCTTAAACCTACTAGAAATTTCTCATAATTATAATCTTTTTAAAGAATGTAGTTTGCTTAAATAGACCATTTCTATCTCAGAAAAAATTTGAATCAAGACAAAAAATGTTCTGAAAATATAAAATTTTACAGGATGTATACTTAGATATTCATATATTCTATGATGCACATTGGACTGAAATATGTGTTTCAGACTTGAATAATGTGTATTTCCATGCTCTCTGGCTTGTACTGAAAGTGCTTAGTTTCTCCTCGGTTTCATGTCTGTCTAAAGCACCACTCCCCTCCTTTGCACACACGACTTTCCTGGGAAAGCAGATGTTGTAGAGCCAGCTAGGTTCCAGGGAGGGAAAAGAGGCAGACTGAGGCTGGAAGACTTTCTCCAGCACGTAAATGTCACATAGTCTAGATGTTGTCTATGTTTTACTGCTATAGTGATGAAGGTTGTGGGAGTAAGGACTGATAATTTGTGGTAGTCAAAGATAGCTCGGTACTTGTAAAATGCTGGATTTTAAGGCTGCTCAGTTCTTGAAAAAAAAAAAGTCTTCATGTTTGTGATAAAAAATGTTCAAGAGATACTACAAACATTTTCGAATACATTCTTGGTACAAGTGCATTGCTCATTACCTGCATGCCAAATGTGACTTTGCATTTAACAGTGGATAAAAATGTTGTCCTTATTAAAAATATTAGACAGTGATGTTGTACAAACGTGTTGCCACCAGAGAATATCTTTTATTCTTAGGCCTGTGGTTGGAAGCAGAGGAACATTTAGACCATCTAAGTTTAGACTCCTGAGATCTAGTGTTTATCTTTAGAATACATGGGAACCCATCAGAGGTGTTTTCTATAGCACCTGCCTTTCCTTGCTGACTACATAAGGATCTCAGTCCTAATATAGCCACTAAAGTTAGGTTCCTAAATTGACAGTATCAGCTCATTACACAAATGGGCCCAAAGGAACACACTATACAAATGATATTTATTATTATAATTTGAATAAGAGAACACAACGCTAGAAGGAAAATAAAATCAACCCCCCAAAAACCCTTCTTATTTTTTCCTGGAACCCTTGTTGTTAAAATGATGCAAATAACAATGAATATTGAGATTGTGACCTGCTTCTGTTTAAGTGTTTCCTTGTTTCCGTGACAAACTCAGGTGCTAAAATAGGTAATTTTAAAAGTGAACATAGGAGATTTCCATGAAGTTTCTTTGGCATGAATTCAATCTGGTCTCATTTGCATCGCATACCTATGTATTGTTCCTGCAAGGAAGCCGGAGCTCTGTATAGGGAACATAGGTGTGTCTTCTAATCTCTGTGCTATGACCACAGCTGAGAAAATCAGGAATGCTTTCCCTTAAACTCAAAATTCACTTGGCTGACCTGTATTTGTGGGCTTTTATATCATTAATGGAAGTTTCTTTGGAGAATTATACAAAATGTGAGAAGGCTTTTCTATTTATATGTTAAAGCTGATGTTGAAAGAATTCTTAATTCTTTATTTTTATTTCACATTAACATATTTTAACTTAAGAACATTGTGATAGTATTATGGTCTAACTAGTAATAAATAAAAATAGAGGGAGGGAAAACCAAAGAAAAACCAGTAAACAGTCTTAGAAAGAAAAAATTAGACTTTCTGAAGAGGATGTAAGTATGGCTTTTTTCTTAGAAAGGAATTTCCTACCTTAGAGGGAAGGGGACAGCACACAAGAGATCCTGTGCCCCAAACAGCAATCAGTAGTTCTTATCTCAGGGAGTAGTGTCAGAGCAGAGCAAATCTATATTCTGTAGATTGCCATCCTGTTATGCAGCAGGAATGTGTTTTGGTTATATATGTCACCATGACTGAAGAGACCTGTACTCCCTGTTTGGTGGTACAGTACGGGATTTGGGTGAAATCTGCAATGGTTTCTACCAGGAATTGGTATATAATGCAGGCTTCAGGCAAGAGGACAAGGAGAGTTTTCTCCTGCTGACTTTTTGGGTTTTTTTCTCTATTTTTTCTGAAGTTGTGGAATATGAAATCCATTTTCACACGGGAGACTTGAAGAAGGCAGATGCCACTGGAGAGGTTTATCTTCACGTGCAAGGAGAAAGAAGTGACTCAGGGAAGCGATGGCTTAACTCGAAAAACAGCCTGATCACTTTCTCTAGAGGGCAGGTAAAATAATGAGGAAAAATATAACTGAATCTGTGTCTTTTTGTTAGAACTTATGTTTTCAGAAAACCATTCATGGAGAGAGTATCAAAAATATTAATGTTTTAGGTTCCATATAGTGATTGTCTCTAAAGCTAACATTTTTTTAAGCATCATCATAGTCGTGCTACAGTAAAACAGTTAAGGTGATGAAATAATTTTGATTTGGACTAAATGATCTCTAAGAGTTCTGTTTTAATATTCCAGACTTTTAAGGCCAGGGAGGCATCACTGCTTTATTAAAATATGCCTAATTGTTAGAACTGATAGCATTTCTGTAGGATAACTTGCATTTGTAACCACTCCATCTAAAGTAGTCTATGAAATTTTCTTGTTAACTGTCCTGAACACTGTCAGTGCTCCAAGAAGAGTCTTATTTTTTCATGTTTCCAATTTTCCCACCCACTTATTGCTTTTAAACATGGTGAACATATTGTTGCTTTTTGAGATTAAATGGCTTTTCCTAGAAGAGCAATTCCTTGAGTAGTCATTGGCATGAGAACAAAGTAACTAAAACAAATTTCAGATCAAAAGGAAATATCTCTTTCAGATCAAAAGGACCTGTCTAGCTGATACTTTACTAGATCATAGTGTTTAGAATTTCAGCTTGGAAATTTTTTTTTGTTTTAAGGATATCATGAAATCATCGTGAAGTACCTGAAATCTTCTTTTGGAGAAAAAAAATCCTCTTTTGGGGAGGGTAGGAGAGAGTATTTCACTCTTGCCAGCCAGTCTAGGGTAGTTTCTTCTCTGGTGCAGAAAGCTAGAGAAATGTACTTGACATATGTGTCATTTATTCTTTACAGATACCTGTGTTTATTTTCTCTGCTTTCTCACTATTTTTAAAGATTCTAGAAGATACAAGGTTTTTGTATGAAAACAAACCCAGATCTCAGTCATTATGTCCTCTGTATTCCTGTATTTTCTTTCTCCATTGTGGAAGAGAATATGCATGCCTAATGTCATGCTCATCAAGAACTGATCAAACTGGTAGCTCAGACTGCGCAAGATAAATCTGAAAATAATGACAGGATAGTAGAGATCATCTTGCTTTAAGGAGTAATGTAGGAAATTGTATAGATTAATCTTCTTGCTGGTAATAGATAATAGTCCTATGTAGTAGGTCTTAAGGATAGTGTCTTAGAGAAATCAGAGCATGAAAAATTTACTGCTACAATGGATAAGGTATCAGTACAGACTGGAAGAGGGACAGATTCCTGTTTCTTTCAAAAAACCAAACTGTCCTGACCTTTTAAAAAATTCTTTATTTTATAAGAATGTGTTACATTTTTGCTAAGAATAAAACTTGTAGAGAAAAACCTGAACAATAGCATTTGGCTTCTGTGAATACTCATTCCTCTGGAAGTACAATTCATCTGCAAATTCACAAGGATTTTTTCTGTATAATCCAGATTCTGTGTCAGTTTTTGAACAGGCTTGTTCAGGATGCTAAATCCTTTCTCTGAAATTCTAAAGGGCTTTTCTATATCTATTTGGGTGTTATCTGGGCTATAACACCCAAATCTTCTTCTTATAGAAAAGATTTCGAGTAACAACTCTTTGGGTATTCACTCTGTTGCAGGTTCTCTTTACTCCAGTTTACCCTCAAATGACTAATGCTCTGTTCTTAGTCATTGCTCTTTTTTTCTAGATGATTCTTTTGATCAATATTATTCTCACAGACATTGAATTTTGGGAACTATGTGACTATGGGAGCAAGGGGTTTATTATTTTTTTTCAAACCCACAAACTAATCCTCAAGTGTTATATTCAAACTTGCACTTTCAACCCAACTTCCCTAGACACCTGCTTCTGTTTGCAACAGGATAACTCATGAAGTCACATGAAATAAAAGTCTTAGCTGTAGAGATTTAATTTTGCAGCTGGCTTCCCAAAAGATTAGATGAATCCATTCACGAATAGTATGTTCCCAAATCTCATTTCTTCAGGCCCAATTAAAAAAAAAGCCAACGAATATAAATTTTAAGCAATGTGTGCTCCCAGTGTCAGTGTGCATACTTATGTGAGATTTCCCAGAGATTATGAAGATGACTGCTCAAAGAAGAAGATGAGCATATATAGGCAAGAAGGTGAATAAATTATGAAGATTTATGGGATGGAAAAAAGGAAAGACTCCATCACATCTATTGATCATTCAAGTCTGTTGTATGTTGGAAATTTGACCTATTATAGAGATGATTTCAATGAGGCATCCTTATCCCAAAAGCATAGTGGTTGAAACCTTCACAGATACCATTCACTTCATTCCCATTTACATACCTAATTCCCACAAAATTAATTGTGAATTTTGGTGAAAATGAGATTGCTCCAGATTTTCAGAATTATTAGACATCTATTATTTATCAGTTTCATTGCAAGTTAGGTTCTGGACCAAAGTAACTTTTAACACTCTAGGAACTGATCTGATTTTTTTATTTCAGTCCATGAAGGTATGAGAAATGAGAACTTTATTGCTAGTGTATGTATCTGATGTTTCCAAAATGACTTCCTACTGAATACAGCGGCATTCTCAAATTCATAATTCATCATATTAACTGGATAGGAAAGATGAGATATTGTACATAATATTTAATTATGAAATCAAAGACAAGGAAATGGCACAAATGAGATAAATTTGCTCCCATTGAGATACAAAACAATGACCAGACACACAAGGCTAAACTGATAAATACTCAAAATCAGATCCCTATTAAGTTTAACTAAAATATAATTTTGATTATTTTCGTATTGCAGGTGGATATTTTCAAAATCAAATCAGTATACCTTGGCAAGTTGAATCAAGTTCTTGTTGGATTTAAAAGTCTAAGAAAAGGTCAGTAATTTTTTTCAGTTAACGTAAGGTAATAATAATGTAGATCATTAAATTTATGTGATCCTAATATTTCATAAAAGTCTGAAATTTAACACAAAAGTGGTTTGGGTTTTTTAATTCTAGAAAATATTAAATTGCTTTCCATTTTCTGCTGTTCTTTATTTCTGTTGGATTATACATGTCAAGTATCCAGATCCAGCTTGGTTTTACTAAAATGTGCAAGGAGCTCCAAGGAAATGTTGTGACAATGTAAAATGGAAAATTAAGCATGAAACTTTTCTCCACAGAAGTTTCTATCTTTTTACAAGTACAGTCAACAAAGCTTTTGTTTTTCAGGAAGCAATATGACATCATGCTTTTGGAACTTTTGTAAATTTTGTCTTCCTGTACATTTTTAGATGATGGATAAGTAAAAAAAAAAAAAAAAGAATTTATTTTCAGGGCTACAAGCTTCTAGGTAAAATTAAGAACATAAAATCAGTTCATTAGATTGGGAAGTGGAACACAGAAGAAAGGCTGTTCTGGCCTCACAGCTTCTTTCCTTCTAACCCATGCAAAATATTTTTTTAAAGGATCCTGCATATGTGAGGTTGACTGGCAGATGAAAAGGCTGTATTCCCGCAGCATTTTTTCTCATTCTGCTTCTGACTCCAAAGCACCTGTTGTAGCTAAAAAAAAAAAAAAATTCCTTGAAAATAAATAGCAACAGCAAAGAATATCATGAACTGGTATTTTATTCAATCCTTTGGCTATAATTTTGGCCCATTGGCCCATTCTTCTTGTGTCTAGAGATTGCACACAGAAGTCTTTCCATAATTTTGGAAATACTTTCCATACTTTACTTTGAGATGTAATAGATCATTACAGCAAATCTGTCCCTATATATAATTTCAAAAGGTCTGTAAAAACACTTAATATTTTGGAGTGGACAAAGAGACATATATCCACAAGCCAATATATTTTCAGAAGTTTTATTCCCTTAACAAGTCTGTCAAAAGAAAACCTGTTATTGATTTGATGAAGGTAGAAACTTTTGACTGCACACAGAGAATATTTTGTTGCTTAAAAGGTACAAATTAATAATGTCCTCTTTATTTTCAATCAGATGAGTGGTTTTTGGAAAAAACTGTTATAAAAGAAGTCTTCTACCCTTTTTCTACACATGTTTTTTTTCACAATGGCTGGATCAATAAACGCTCCAAGAAAGATTTTGTAGAAGTGGCAATTCCTCTCAAAGGTAATACAAGCAGAAGTGTCCTTCCTTTCCATGAATCACTCCTGCGTGGCAGAGCAGATCACAACCGGTATAAGGTTACTTCACACAGTAGGAAGAACTTAGCATGGGTACCCCAAGGGCGAGGGGCACGGGCCTGGACCAAGGTGAATCATGCCTTCTTTAAATAAAGAGGAAGAAATTATGCCTGGGATGGAGAATTTGGAAATGGCAGTATTGAAAGATTCTCCTCTGGCAGGACATTTCCTGTTCTTGAAACAATATAAAGAAAACAGGCATGGCCTCTGCATGGGTGTGACATGGATCCATAGAGCAGCTGGCCTGGTTTTCTACCCCTCCATGGGACTAACATGAGGGGTTTGCAGCTTTGTTGCCTGAATTTCCTGTGCTAGATCCAGCACTACCAGGCAATATAATCTCTTGGTTTATACAGCCTTATAACTTAGACACAGGCTCTGAATATAGGTTGGTTTTTATTGCAGAAACATCTGTGACGTCTCTTCCCATGAAAAATTTTGACACGAAAAGTAGAGGACGATGGCAAACATGGGTGCACTGCACACAAGTACCAGATGACGTTCCTAACATTCAAGTCATTGCATTTGGAAGAAAAGGGAAATCCCCTGCACAGAAAGTTCAAAATCTGAGTGATACTCCCTTTTTGGTTGGTTTCTTTTCTATTTCACACGAGTCTCACCAAATAGTTTCAGTAAAATAAGAATTGTAGCCAATATGTATGACATTATGTGGAGTGATTGTTTGTTTGTCAGAGTTAATGTTTATACCTCCATGTCTTAAATAAACACAGCTTGGAGAACTTTTCACTTGTGGGCCAAAGCATATCACTTACAAAAATTCTTTTGAGGAATTTGATGTGAAAAACCTCATTAACTTTGAATTAAGACTTGTAGGCCTTAACAGTAAGGCAGTCAATAATGAAGCTGTTCTCTACTTCCTTTACATTCTACTTCTCAAACCTCAACTAATCTGTTTGCACTGCTTAGAAGCTGTGTCTCTTTTTAATGAACTTGCACCTGGGCAGATATCAATTCTGTAGATTGCATACAAAGTTTATGGCAGCTTCTGCACAGTTGTATGGACTTGAGCTACCCCTTTCACAAGGTTTTTATTCTTGAATATGGGGAAAAAAAACCTCTTTACACATCTTTTGCAAAATGGCAGTATAAACATCACTTGCTGGACTTTTGCAAGATGAAAGGCAACAAAGAGCATCATATGATAGGACTTGCAGATAACAGCCATCCTTTCTTTTGAATGCCGGAATAACTGAGAACAGAACCAATAGTCAGGGATAAGAATCATCATGAGTTCAAAATTTCAGTTCAGGCTTGAGAATAAAGATGTGGTGGAGAAGATGTAAATAGGAAAGTGAGGAGAAGAGAACTGGCCTTGAAAATACAGAATTCATTTACACATTTCCTTCCTTTTGTTGTGTTGGCCTTTGCTCTGCAACCAATTCTCTCAGTAAAAAATAGACATAATTTATGATAAAAACGTGAGTCCAAATTAACTTGCATTCTTAATAGGACTTCCTCACCCTAACACTAACCTCATTACCTGTTGGGGTAGATGAAATAGGAAAGCCTTGTAAATATGATTACTTGGCAAAAGATGCTGAGCATATAGAAACCACAAGTGAGATTGAAATGAAAACAAGCTTGGAGCTACCAAACCCCAGTTACGGAACAACTGGAAAACAATGGCATGGCAAGCTGAAAGTAATCCCCCCTTTGATTAAACAATGCCCTCGGCCTGCAGACAGGGCCAAGGGTCAGAGCAGACCCTGCCAACTTGGCAGAAGGTACAAAAGTAGATTTTAGAGTTTAAAATATAACACCGTATGGTAATGCAATGATTCTTATAGGCTATATGTAAATGTTATAGGATTTGTGGCCCATACCAGATTGGTTAATGAAAATTAGAATATTCAGCACAGAAGATGATTTATTGTATTGTAACGGGAACCGTGATCACTTTTTACTACTTTTCCTGCTTCTTCTCCTTTTCTCACCCTCTCTCACTTCTCTGACCCACTTCGAACTGAGCCTGCAGCTCCAAGTGGGTCCCCCATACCCACGACCTTGGTAATAAACCTCATGCTCTAAGACCTGACTTCAGAGATCTCTCATCGTTTGTCCCAACCGTCCAAACAGCCAGGAAAACCCTACAATTACCTGTTGTATTTATCTTTTTGTTGGGTTTGTATGCCATGTTGGCATGTTGGGTTTGTATGCTATGCACACTCTTGCATGCAACATATAGTTAATTATTACTAATTTTTTTTTCAAACAGTTGACCATTGGTGATATTGGAGATATAACAAAAGTCTCCTTTGTGTTATCTGGTCCATCCTTGAGAAGAGGAATTAAACTTCACAAGGTATTCCAAACACACCACATAAAAACTTGCAATGTTTTTAAGCATAGCAGTAAACAACTTTTGTTGAGAGACAGATGGTTAACTTTGCTTTGCAGCACCCTAGCAAAGCCAGGCATCTTTTGTCTCAGATACCTGGTATCCACAGATGACTGCCTACAGCTTGCAGATCTCTTTGTGGGCAGACTGACCTTGTTTGCACCTGCTGAAGTGCAAAGCTGTAGCTCTTCACTGGCGTGCAGACCCATTCTGCACAGTTCACTGTGACATGGAAGGCAGTGTTTCCTGCTGATGCCAGGAAATGTTAATCCCTGCATGGAAGTACTGACAGTCTCCAGCCTCAGACCAACCTACCTGTGGAAGCCAATTAAACCAATACTTCAGTATCTATTCTTTGCAATGTGGCCATCAGTGGGCCTTAAAACTCTGATTGTAGTTTAATACGTCTTTGAGAATTCTCATAAAAAGGGATGGAGAAAGGACTTAATGCTGTCAATCTTAGAATTAGAATTTAAAAGTGTACTTAATACTTAAACTTGAAGGTTAATTCAAGGAAAAATTGTGTCAATGAGCTCTGCCTATATGCAAGAGCAAAAAACCCCATTGTGGACATAGCACTAAATTAATCTGAAGTCAGTAGAAGAATTCTTTCCTGAACTGAGCCATAGAGTCTCTTAACCATGCTAAGGATTTGAAAGATCAAGGTGATTTCTTAAATGCATAAAGACTCCAGAAACTGTCCTGATGGGAAATGCTAGAGACAGCTGCATTCCAGACTAAAATGTGAATGGGCTTGTGGCACTCAAAGGAACATTGAGTCTGAATTTATGAGCTCCTTTGAGGATGGAGGAGGAGTTTATCTTACTTATATTTTCTCCACAAATGTGTTCTGTGTCAGCTAATTTTGTAGTCTCAGTTTAGGCTATAAAACTGGAAAGAATAGGTAAGCAAAGCTAATTTCTCATTTTAAATATGCATTTCCAGGCCATTTGATAAAGCATTCCAAAAATATGTTAACACTGTGTTTAATATATCCATAATGTAATATAAGATTTCAGCCTCCAGACCTGGTGGCTCAAAACATGGTAGAAAATTCTTAAAAGTAATAGTTTGCTTTCTGCTTTCTTTTCCAAAACAACCCTATGCAACTGGCTAAATGATTTTTGTCCATACTTTCAAATACTTCACAATTTATTTAATAAGTGGTTTATTAGTAGCTAAATTGTTACTATCTACAAGAAGTCAGTAGGTTGCTATAGACCTAAGTAGTCTCTTGCACTGGTATGCGTGTGCAACCCACAGCACAAGCCACAATAACATATTTCTTTTGCCACTAATATGCTTATAATATCTAATACTTATTTATTAGTCTATTTATAAATTACTTATTCATGGAAGCATAATCTAAAATGTACAAGTTGGCCTGACTCTAATAGGATTCTTACGGTGCAGTAAAAAATAGATATATTGTATAGAAACAGAAAAATTACAGGCAGCAGTCAGGATGTGTAAGCTTACTATGAATCAGTGGTCAAACACAGCCCCAACTAAATAAAATTCCCTTCTTTGATTTCTTTTAAAGTGAAAGAATTAATATCCAAAATTTCAGAAATCTCTCAGAAACACAGATGAAACTGTAAAAAGGAGATAAAACCCCCACATTCGTTTTGCAACTCTTAGTTTTCTCTATTTTGATGTTTACAGGGTTCTTCCAAGTACCAGAGATTTCCTGTTATCTCCTACAGTTTTCTGCAAAATTCTATAGGAAATTATATAACCTTAGGTAAAATTTATGTATTGTCTGTAACTTTTGAAGATTTTTGTACTATAGAATGAGTAGCTTTTTCTTGCTCAAAAATAATTTCTGGCCCTTCCCAAAATAAAATACACACACATTTTTCACATTTGTTTAGAATATATAAATATTATATGATTTGAAGATGAAGTTCATGCTTAGATGTGATCTTAGAACTAGCAAGAATTTTTCAGGTATGTTTTGTTATAAGGCCAAAGTCTGCATAAATTTGCACACCTCATTATTATGAGTCCAGTTTCTGCAGGCTGCCTGCATATGCAGGTAAACCTTAGTGCAATTTTAAGACAGATAGGAGTTTGTGATATGTATTGATATTTAGTTAGGGTTGTATATATTGATAGAAGTTAGGAGGAATATTTTTGTACAACAAGAAGTTGTACATTTAGTGTAAGAAAATTTGGTTATTGAAAGTGCAAAAAATAGGTAAACAATGGGCTGCATTTTTAGTGGAATTTAATGCTATCCAAATAAAACTGCCTTTTATTCAAGTAATTAATGGTTTAATTCTGGAAATGGTCATGGGGTACTGTTTACTTTCATCTGGAAGCCCTGTGACTGATCTTGTAAAGCACTGGACAGAATGGATAAGCAATAATGGAAAATGTTAGGTCATTTCATTTCTAAAAACTCAAGGGCAAGACAGTCCGACAAAATTTTTGAGAGTGGAACTGTCAAATTCCCAATAATTTAATATATCTCATTCAGTTATATAAATATTCATACATTTCAAAGCTTGCAGTTGAAATCTATATGAGTAAACCTGTACTCAGGATTTCCAAAAAACCATACAAAAACTTGTATGTGTTCCATACAAAACACTTGTATGTGTATTCTGTACAATGAGCACAAAGTTTTGCTGCGGCAGCTGCTGTCAGTACTGGTGAGAAGTGGCCACAATAATTTTGGTAATCCTTGCCTAAGAATTTCAGTTACTTCCTGTCCTGATGAAATTAAGTTTTTGTGTCTTTTTGTTTCTTTTTGGGTTATTTCAAATGTCTTGGATATACTCTTTCTATAGAAAGAGATCCTAAAGACTGAAGAAATGGTTTCTGCAAAGCTGCGGTCATTATCTATTTATAAAGTTTAATATTGCATGTAATAGTTACCAGAAATATTTCTGCATATACTTGATAGATTTTCAGTCTGTATTTCATAACCTGGCCTAGGATAGAGTGCATGATCTGAGTTGACCTCCTGCGAATCTGAGTTCTACATTGACCCTCTCAGCTGGGATATGTGAGCTCCTAAGGCTGTGCTTCCTCAGCTGGTTTGGGGGTTCTAAGCCCACAAACTTGGAACCTAATTTCTTCACTCTCCAATAAATATTTAAAGCTAAGTGGAATGAAGCTGGACCTAACCTTGCCCATTCTATTGAAATTCATTCTTCAAATAACAAACATTTCCATGGGCATCCCTGAAAGCCAGTGGACACGTCATTTCTGCCAACTTTGAGAATCCTACCTGAGATATAGCAAGACCTATTTAAATAAATAAAAAGTAGCAAAGCAAATGTTTTTGCAAAATGGGCATATGCTATCAAGATTGATGTAACTGTATTCATTCATTTGACATTCTGAAATTGCAAGCACATACAGGTCAATTTAAGCTGTATCTTTCATTGGTTCTTTACAAATGCTCGCGTTGATACACAATGAAGAATACACCTATAAACATCAGGCTGCAGAATTAGCAGCTTGCAGAAGCTGCTGTAACTGTTAAGCAGAATCAGGTAGCTGTAATAAAGTGTGTGCAGGAGTTAGTGAAAGGAAGAAATGTCAGTTTCTATTGGGATGGAAATAGGAAATTAAATAATTCAAATAAATTAATTTCTTTCTCTGATTCGGTCTGAAGCTTCAGCTAAAAGACCTGGACACTAAACAAGAGTTGGGCTTTCACCCTGAAGCTCCATGTCTGTTTGGAGAAGATGGATCTGAGACCGTGACAGAGCTTGCTGCGGTCAGGCCAGACCAGCCACCACTCAGGGGTATGCTGCTGAAATGAAAAATAAATACATGAGCAAATGCATGCACACACAGAGAATTGTAAACTGCCTAATATGATGAGCACAAGGGACAAGATTGGAAAGCATTTTATATATATTAAAAAAACACTCAAAATTTCTTTTAACTAGTCATTCAATAAACTGTGGGGTCTTTAAATGTATCTAGTTTAAGCGTTTTCTTCTGTTTTAAAACAGCTGATATGTATTGTTTTCGCTAGGCTAAGTACCAATTCGAAAGTCTAAAAAATGCACAAAGCCCAGTTAGTATATTTTAATTGCAATTTTCAGAAAATGACTGATTTGCACTTAATGAGGGACTAGATCACAGATTAAAAAAAGGCGGGTGCAAAATCAAAATGGAATGAATCACAAAGAAAAAATGCAGGGTTTTTTGAGATTTTCTTCAAGCCCCATTTCTGCCCCCAAAGCCATATTTCATTTCATCATTGTATTTAAAATATGATAACATCTTCCTTTGTTCAGATTACATTTTATAAAATATGTAGAAAATAATTCTCATTCATTATACTCTATGAACAGAAGTCTTAGTTAAAATATTTAAAACTTTTTGCATGTCATGTCTAACCAGAGGCTAGACTGCAAATGGAAATATATCTGAAGAGTCTGTTAGAACATTTAATTCTTCACAGAACCCATTAAAAATCCTCTCTCATACTGCCTCAAGGAATATGTACTATATAACTCTTCAGCCAAAAGTCATGGCAAGCCATACTTTGTTGTGAAGAAGAATGATAACAATACCTATTTGTATAAATAGCTGAGCCATTTCTGCTGAACATATTAACTGATGTTGGTCATAATTCTCAAAATATGAGATCAAAACACAATTCAGCTGATCTGAAAACAGATGGTTTTCATCATCTGTTATGTCTGTGTTTTTTCCTTGGTGAAATGTTAGAGTTGATAAATCCTATCTCAGTTTAAGACCTAAAATTCCAACAAGAGCTCCTCGTTTTTTATAAAGCATGATAAAATTAGTGTGACTCAGGTGATTTCAGAATCCAAAAGTAGGACATTTTCTCCTTCTGTAATGCAAGCATGGATTGTTGCATTGATTCATAAAGGACATTTCATCCCTAATGCTGTAGTGTGTGCTGTAAGATAGCTAGCAATCTATATGAAACTCAGAAAATTGATGTCAATTCCTATAACTTAATTCCTTGGTCTTGAAATTAATCTTGTACCTAAAATACATTGGTTTATAATGTTTGATAATTACATAGCTAATAATCTGATTTGGTAATGTCCTGTGTCACTGATTTTTCACGGCAGAAGTCCTTTACTCGATCAATGTCCATACAGGAACATTGCCTGCATCAGGAACAGATGCAGACGTATTTATCACAATATTTGGAGAGTGGGGAGATTCCTGCAAAAGGAGACTAGGGCACTCACATTTTGAAAGAGGGCAGGTTAGTACTGAGTCATTTTCCTTACATGTTTGTTTGATGTATTTAATTTTATTATTTTCTAATACCATATTTCTTTTCAATTATGGAATACCAGCACTGATGTTTCACTCTGGTAATCGGTGGAAACAATGTGTTTCTTACTAAGTATAGGCACTTTACCTGAATTGAGATTACAGTTTAAGAATAGTTTGAGTACCAATAAATTTAAAATCCACAAATCTTTAGTAACTGTTCTTAGAATCTGGAACTGAATCTAATTATATATAAAATTCTGTGGATTAATTTTCACCTATTTGTGAAGCTAGTATAGAAATATCAGAGCTATTTCCTGTGACTGCTCCTTTAAAATGTTTGGGTTTTTTTTTCTTTTTATCTGCCTGGATAGAGTTGAAAGAAAGATTTTAAATGTGTTAGCTACTATATGTTAATTAATCCATTTATCTGTAGAATCTCAAACTGAAAAAAAAAAAGCTTCTTGTAAACATAATTGTCTGCTCAAGATAAACCCTAGGAGAGATTTTCTGGTCGACCTTTGCTTATTACCATATTAATGATTATACCTATACAACGTGTTCACCCATACCCTGAACTCAGAGCGCTTGATCAGTTCCTCCTGTACAATAAAGCAGAATCCTCTGTATGTTTTCATACTGTTTCTTATGCTCTCTCATGCCTGAGATGCCATAACTTTCCTAGGCAGCCTGTTCCACTGCTTTCCTAGCCTTGCACTTAACGACTCTTCCTTTACTAGATTTATTACGTCTTCTTGAGCTTAGAAACTTAGGAACCAGCCACGTCATTGTGTTCCAGAGTCATTGATGCTTTTTCTTCCATGATTTATTATAAATTCTTCTATAGACATGTGATAAGTGTCCATAGTCTCCTGTCTCAATTTAATTGCACTTGATCTGCTACCTGAATAAAACTAAATTAAAACTCATTCCACATCTTTTTTTGGAAGACACAGTGAATGTTTTCTTCCATGTCACCTTCTCTTTGCTTCTCCCTTGCTTTCATAGACCTCTACCCTCTGTGCACTTCTATTGCTGCGTTGTTCCTTGCGAAGAACAATGTCTCCTCAATCTTCTTACTTAGACTTTCCTATATGTTTTTCTGATTCTTCAATAACACTTGTTTTTTTTAAAGATGCCATTTTTTTCAGAATCCTGCTGTCTTAGTCCAAACTGTGTTATAACAATATAGGAAAAGCTTTATGATGTTGATTGTCTGGATGATATTATTAAAAATATAGGTTAATCCTTGCCATTTTTGAGGGCAAAAGTTTATGGGCAATTAGAAGGGTTAATCGAAGGTGTAAAGGCACATAGTCAGTGACATAAGCTGGAAAAGAAGTCTAAAAAGAAATAATTCGCATGGCATTTTCATACTGAGTGTTAAAACCGAGTGAGTGATGCAGCTGCTAGTGTTAAAGAAATCAGGGCCACTGCACTGAGCAGCAGAGTGCTGAGTATCTTCCCAAGCAGTTCCTTTGTTTTCATGGAGCAGTTTTCATGCTGTAGACAATGAAAGCTTTCTTCAGCTTAGGTATTTTGTGTGTTCCCGTTCTTCATTGTTCGATAGGTTCCTGGAAAAGGGTTGAGCAGTGGGATGGCAAAATGTTCCGACCATACTGAGCTATTTAAGGTAATAAATATTAAATCTGGTGGCAGAGAGTCCAGAAGAACCTCATACAGAGTGAATGGATAATACAATGGCAGATTAAATTCTTTGTAGCTAAATGAAAAGCAGTGGCTGTGAGGGGGAATAAGCCCTTAAATTTACATGCAAAATGATGGGCTCTGAAATATGAAAGTAGTAGGATGTCATCTCAGTAGAAGAAAAACAAAAGGAAAACAGAACAAATAAACTGTTTAGAAATTATTTAAAAAAAAAAAAAAAAAAAAAGACAACAGCTACTTCAAGGCAGAAAACACAGCCATGCCTCCAAAGATGTTCTCTGGTGCAGATGCATAATAGATGCTCTGTTTTGTTCTGATTCACTTGTCTTAAAAAGTGCAAGAAGAGTGTCAAGTGATATGAAATATCTTTCATACAAAGAACAATGGAGCAAACAAGTACATTTGGTCTGGAAAAGAGATGATGAGAGAAAAGGTGAGGGAGATAAGAAATATAAAATCGCATAGACAAAATGAACATTTCTATTTGTGAAATACAAGAGCACAAGAGCATTCAATGTAATGTGCAGGTGGCAGATTCAAAACAAAAGGAGATGGCTTTTTGCTCAATGTGTAATTAATACATTTTACTTTCTGGCACAAGATGTTGCAGATGGTAAAAGACATACTGGTGCAAAAACCCATTGCACATTGTCATGGAAGACAACTTTCCACTGAGGCTGTTAAGCATAAAGACGTAATCTCTGGCTCAGGCAATCTCTGAACCACAAATTGCAAAAGGCTGAGAGACTTTATATTCAAGAAGCATCTCTATATATTTGCCCTGTTTTTCAACTGTTCCTTAGAAATCTGTTACTGGTAGCTGTTGGCAACACTATGCAGGACTAGATAGATCTGCAATTTAAAATACTACCACCAGTCTTACATTCTTTTTACATAGAAGCACATCAGTAAAAGTGCTGGAATGAGGTTTTGCTGAGGTTTTCTAAAAATAGAAGGTGAAAGGAAGGAATGTAAAGGGCAAGCTGCTTGAGAGACAAGATTATGTCAGCAATATCCCTGAAAAATGTGGAATGGACAGGCAAAGAAAACAAAGTTAAGGAAACTTGAGATACAATAAAAAAGGATCTCTCTTGACTGATAAAGAACATGAATATAAGGAAAGGCTAGGAAGACAGAAAATTTCAACAAAGTGTAAGAAAACAGACTAAAATGGGTTTGCAAAACAGTTTAAATAAAATCCTTTTGGTTTTCATTAATTGTACTTCCAGTAGTGTGTTATAATGCAGTTCCAAATGTCTTTATACTGAAGGGAAAAAAAGAAATGTAATGACATCAACCAAAAGTACATTCTTACTAATGCTGAGGGAGTAGGCAATTTAATGTATTATTATGAGAATTCATTGATAACAATGGGTGATTATGACCACTGTTGTCTAATGAATGTTAATTATTATCACAAAGAATGAAACTAATGATAGGTCCCTTTCTCAGCTAGAGTTAGCTGTGAAGGAACATGAATATTAGCAATACAGGCTAGTTCCTCTAAGTCAAGGGTCATGTAGACTGACAGGAAAATTATATTTGGCTTGGAACTACAAAGAATAAAATTAAAAAGCAATGAGTGTGCCCAAAAAGTTATTTGCAAGATGTTCCTCTCAGCTAGATCTTATTTTGGGCTACATATACTTACATGCAGGGGTATAACTTGCCATGGTAACTGTTTGAGGATATTGTGGATATAACAAGGTATGAGTGCAGGAAGTCCTAAGGCTGTGATAGGAATAATAACTTGGATGTTTTCTTTTTCTGATCACATTGTGGAGAATAGTCTGACACAGACAGAAGAATGGACCAGATGACATAATTTGTTCTAAAAATCATCTCTTCCTTCATTGCTTTCTGGTCCTCATGCTTTTTCCTGCCTGGTGGCAAATTGGTTGGCAACAAATAAAAATTATAGCGTCTGTTTCTACTATCCATCTGGGTTTTTTTTAATGTCACCCACACACATGCCCATGTATCTACCCACCCACTTATATTATCTCGCACAGAACACATTCATTCTCTCACTCACATAATTTATTCATCCAAACATGCACTAGTGCAGTTGCCATTTAGCTTTTGTTTACTGGTAGCCGTAGCAATATTTAAACAGATGTCTATTTACATCCAAGGAGCACATCAATTCTTGCCTGTATGCGTGCACAGCCTTAGTTATAGTTTCTAATGTCAGTATCTTCCTTTGTTTGCATAGTCGTCAACAGTATTTCTGTTCAGAGTTGAATAATACGACATTTCCTATTTGAATAATAGGGTGTCTTAGAATGTAAAATACTTGGAAATGTTTAAAAATAAAATGCCTTATCTAAACAAAAATTTAAGTTACCAGGTCTATCCTGATTCTTGAAGAACTCGCTTTGTTTCAGTGATGAGGGATTAGTTGAGCTTCAATTTTCATGAGCTTTCTCTAGGTTTTTGACCAGGGGTTTCTTTCTACCCAAAACAGGGGGATGTTTTTTGTAATAAAACCTGAGCTGCAATGATCATGAAGAAGAAAAAATGTATATATTCAAGGATCCACATAGTTTCTTAACAGGTTCTCCAAATATGAATGTCAGCCTATAATGTATTTCCTTATTCTCAGAAAAAGATACTTCAGCATTGAAGGATGTCTGTCTTTCCAAATGCAAACTTCTCAAAGACAGAAGATAAGATATATGGTCTAATCAGTTTGCTATTCTTTCTGCCTCTGTCTTCTCAGGTTTGTATCTCTGAACTGAGAGCAGTAGATCTTGGACAGCTAAGCAAAGTGCTTGTTGAGCACCACAGTGTGGGTTATGGAGCTGGATGGTACCTGGACCAAATTGTCATCCATGAATCAGGCAAGATGGATGAACAATATGTATTTCTTTGCCAGCAATGGTTAGACAGTGGAGTTGGTGATGCACATATGGAACGAACATTGAAACTTCTTGGAAAAGTCAGGAATGGAATGTTGACAGGAAAGATTTATGGTAAGGTCCAAAATCCTCAAAACTCCTTCCAGCTTCTGTTTTAATTGTCATTCATAATAATTTTTTTGTTATTTTTAAGGCTAAAACCAAACTACAGAAACAGTATAGCTTAAATATGAACTGCCTCTCTCACACCAATTGTCTCTCCAAACACTTTCCTGAGATATTAAATACAATTGTAATGCCCAGGGAAGAAAGACTAGAGAATAAGGGTGATATTAAGTGATAGAGGCAATGAAGGTACTATGATTTTAGTTGAGGCTAGGAAAAAAGCTGAAGCAGAAAGAAGTAGGTTGTTCCATATGGCATTCAGTGCAGAGCAGAAGGCTCCTGCAACAGTGATGAAATCACAAGAAGAGATACAAAAACTCTTTTAGCAGAGTGAGATTTTCCCTTATGTTCATGTATTTGCAGAAAGCATTTGCTTTTATTTGCAGTTTTCTTTTTTACTTATATCAATGGCACAAGTTCTTGCAAACAGTTAGTTGACCTGAACTCAATATTCTATTCAAATTGTTTAATTAACAAACAACAAAAATTCAGAAACAACTTAAAAACTGAAAACATGCTTTGCCAGGGAACTGGATTTTTTAGCTCTCTCATGTGTCTTTTTTGAAGAGGTGTAAAATGCTGGTTTGGGTCCATTTATGAAAACTGAATCAGAACTGATAGACCAAGCTACGTAAAGTTTAACTAATCTGAAGGTGTGAATTTGCATTCTGTATCAGCCATTTTGTAAACCGATCTCTATTAATTTCCATGCTCCTGCATATTTCCTTTTATGTTCAGAGAAATTTATATTATACATAGTTGCAGACAAAACTAATAGATTATATCCTCATATTTAGCCATCTATAATTAGTCCACCAGTGAATATCTCATATCATCTAACAAAACAGAAATAATGTTACTCATGCAACAGAAGAACAGAAAACCATGGAAATATAAGCATAGGATGAGCAGCTAGAATAGTGACAGTTTTAGAACAAGAAATGGCTGTATTTCACCACTGCAAGTATTCTCGGTCTCTATTAGGTAGATTCCATGGGTGTCATACATAATCCACAGAGTGAGGCAGGTGTCTCCTGAGGGTAAATCAGAGGAGAAGCCCAAGGTTGGTCAAAGTCTGTCAAATCTTTCTTCACTGATAATATGAAAAGCGAGAGAAATCTTGCATTCTTGTTTATGCACCTTGATTAATGTCTGAATATAGCTGTGTAAAAACGATTTCCTTCCTCGGTTTCCAAACACACACATAGTCCTCAAAAATCTGAGTACAGACTTGCTAATAATTTCATGTCTATGGTTATGAAAACCCAGTGTTGTATCTATTGAAAATCATTTTTTGTCTGGGTGTGTAATAAATCCAGATATAATATGACAAGTAAGCAGAGAGCCTATGAGGAATGGATAAATAAAAGACAAATCAGCAAAGAGCGATATACCTTAGGGGTCAGAAACTATATGGATACAATGGAACTTACTAAATTTCAAGCTGAATCAGATTTCATAAAAGATGTAAAACAAATAGTAAAGGTTCTTCAACCATTTACTTATGAAAAGAACCTTCAAAGATGAGTAACTATTCAGGAACAATAGAGTTCAGACTGAAGATCATGTAGGTAAAATCCCTAAACAAATAGAATACCTTGTCTCTCTTTTCGTTAAGGAACCATAATGTTGGCCAGGGAAGCAAAAGCACAGTCACTAATGGGAATGAGCTTATTGGAAATCGGCAAATCTGAAACACATATAGAACTCTGAGTTCCATTTACTCAAACAGTGACAACCAGAGTAGTTGTTAGTCCACTGAAGGAAAAAAAATACTGAAGGAATTGGGAAATGAAGTGGCAGATCTAATAGCAAGGATTTAAAACAATTTTATGAAGACTTAACATCAGCAAATATAATGCCACCATCTAAAAAATAGAAAGCATATTGTAGGTGAATATAGACCTGGTAATTGTTCACATGAAAACCTTTATAACACACTTTTGAAGAAAATAATAGTTGAGCCAATAGAGGCAAATAGGAAATAAGAAGGAACACACCATGACTTTACTAAAGATAGATTGTAAAACAAGATGATACTCCAGAAATATTTTGCAGTAAGACAAATGTAATGACATTTAATCTGTCTAAATTCCTGTATTGAATTTTATTTTCTCTATGGGAAATTATTAGGTAATCACAAGAAAGTGAAAAGTAGTAGTAAAAGGAAGAATTGTAAAGAGCTGGAGAAGAGACAATTAATATGTTAATGAAATATTTTGGTGCTACAAAGCTGAGAGTGCTCTCAGGAGATGAAGAGGTTGTGTGATAAACTTTGAGAACTGAAGGAAAGGAACAGAATTCTGTGGCAAACAACTTGTATAAAATTAGGTGTAAACTCAACTAGATATTTGAATTCTCAATTCTCATACATGGTCCTAATTTCCATTGTTTTGGGTGTTTTTTTTAGAATTAGGAACTAAATACTAGCTAAGGGTCTAAAACCTATTTGATCTGTATTGCCATATTTTGAAGTGATTTCTGCTACACAAATTCATCAGCAGGAGGTCTATGAGAAATACCTGGGTTTGTTATAAGATCACAGGATAATTTTGAGGCAGTGATGTGACATGCCTATGGGGTTACAGTGACCCCACAATGTATGTAGGCATTACCAGACAAAATCAAAGTGGATTACTGGCTTTACAGAGAAACTGCGATATTTCATCAGCAATGCTGTGTGTAATTGTGGCCACCTCTGTCCAGAAGGACTGGATCAAGCTGGAATAGTTGTAAAGAAGATATAATGACTGAGAAAATGGCAACTCTTTGTTGTGAAAGGGTATTGAAAAGAATTGACAGATTCAGAATGCTAGTGAAATGCTCAAAATGGACACAGTAGTGATCTATCAAATTAATGGTGGCTCACACATCAGGGAGGGAAGAGAGTTATTTAAGCTAACAAAATTGTCATAAAAATAAATGGATTTCATCAGTCCATTAATGCCTTTTTGAGATAATTAAAAGATTTCTGAAAAAGAAACAAAGAAAGATTAGATTTTTAGCTTTGCACTCTTTGTGTCGGGTTGACCCTGGCTGGATGCCGGGTGTCCATCAAGGCTGTTCACCATTCCCCTCCTCAGCTTGACACGAGAAAAAAAAACACAACAAAAGGCTCATGAGTCAAGATAAGGACAGGGAGAGATCGTTCAGCAGTTACTGTCATGGACCAAACAGACTTGACTAGGGGAAATTAGCTTAATTTATTACCAAAGAAATTAGAGTAGGATGATGAGAACTGAACTCAAATCCAAACCACCTTTCCTCCTTCTTCCTGGGCTAAACTTCACTCCCAATTTTCTCTACCTCTTCCCATCCAGCTGTGCAGCGGGACAGGAAATGAAGGCTGTAGTCAGTTTATCCCGTGTCTCTACTGCTCCTTCCTCTTCCACTCCAGCAGGGGGTGTCTCCCATAAGAGACAGTCCTCCACAAACTTCTCCAAAGGGAGGCCTTCCAACGGGCTGTAGTTCTTCATGAACTGCTCCGGCATGAGTTCCTTCCATAGGGTGCAGTCCTTCAAGAGTAAACCTGCTCCAGCATAGGCTCTCTCCATGGAGCCATAAGGTCCTGCCGGGAGTCTGCTTCAGTGCAGGCTTCCTTGAGGTCACATCCTCCTTTGGACATCCACCTGCACCATCATGGGGTCCCCCACAGACTGCAAATGGATCTCTGCTTCACTGTGGACCTCCATGGGCCACAGGGGCACAGCTGCCTCACCATGGTCTTCACCATGGGCTGCAGGGGAATCTCTGCTCACTTTCCTTCTGCACTGACCTGAGAAACTGTAGAATTGTTTCTCTCGCATTTTCTCACTCTTCTCTTCTCCAGTTGCAATTGTGCAGGTCTTTCCCCCCCATTTTCTTAAATACCTTATCCCAGAGGTGCTCTTGCTGTCACTGATGGCTCAGCCTTGGTCAGGGGTTAGTCTGTCTTGGACCAAGCAGGCATTGGCTCTGCTGGCCATGGGGGGCTTCTAATGCCTTCTGAGAGAAGCCATCCCTGAAGCACCCCTGCTACCAAAACCTGGCCACACAAACCCAATTCACTGTATTATACTTAACTAAGGAGAAGGAAGGAAGCTACCTTTAAATTGAATCTTAACAAATTTTTCTGAAATGATACAATTCAATTTATTTGTTATAGCAGCGTATGGTACTGAACAATTGTGTTGGTTTAACAAAACCTGGTTTGTGGGGGCAGGAAAAAAAAAAGCCATTCAAAACTTCTATGTCTGGCACAGAACCAATCGTTGAAGGCTCTGACAATGGGCAGGTTACCAGCCCAATTAAACAAGTTGATAATGCCTCTGTGATGACATATTTAAGTAAACAAAAACTGCGAGAAGCTCTCTTTCTTGCTTCCTGCCAAGGGGTGGAGAGGGGGCCCCTGGGCCCCTTCCTGGAGAGCACCACTGGGCCCTTCCCGCCATGGCGGCCGGGGCCATCCCGGCGCCGCAAGCAGCCACGCGGATGAGATCATGTAGCTGGGCCCCTCCTGGGGTGGGAGCCGCCCATGCAGTGCCGGCAGGGACCACGTGCCCAGCAGCGAGAGACACGGCCAGCAAATCCCCGATGCAGAGCCTGGACAAGATCAACCTCTCAATCACAACTTACAGACACCAGCTTTCTTCCAAGTCAGAGGAAAAGGAAAAGTGAGGACACGTGAGGA
>VZTH01018680.1:135288-180268 GCA_013397815.1 Aleadryas rufinucha
GGAAGACTGCTTGACCCATGGGAGGGATTCACATTGCAGCAGGTTTGGGCAGGACTGTTGCTTGTGAAAGTTAAAACCACGCTAGAAAAGTTCACAAAGAACTGTCTCCAGTGGGAAGGATCCCAGAGCACAACAGAAGAAACTCTTTTCCTTAAACATACCGAAGAAAGATTTTTAAGAAGTGGAATACTGACCAAAAACTCCCATATTTTGTTTCCTTGCGTGGTCAGTGGAAAGAGGGAGGGACTGGGGAAGAAAGGTGTTCTGAACATTTGCTTTGGTTCTCATTACCCTTTTTACTTTTAATTCTGTCAATAATAAATCTTCTTTTTACTGTTTAAGTTTTGAATCTGTTTTGCCTTAAAGTGTTTTTTTTTCAATAATCCTTATTTCAACTCATGAAAATTATTTCCTGTCCTCTGCTTAGCTATAGTAGAGGAAAAGGAGTGAATAGTTTTTTGTGGGTGCCTGGAGCTTGACCAGTGTCAAACCGCGATGACGATCAACAGACATAGTCCTTCCATTCAGTCTTCCTGGGCAGCTATACATTGATAATTTAAAGGCCAAGTATTTCGATACTAAAGGGCTAAAATATCCTAGATTATGCCACATGGGATATGATAAATTTTCATTTGACTTTCATTTATTCACAGATATCATTGGTTTCATTTATATTTAATGTTCATAGGCATGAAAATAGATTTAGGATTATTCAAGAAGTCGTAACACTGAAGTTATTTTAGATGACTTTACAGATGGTGAGTACTAAATTTTATGTCAACAAATGCTAGATTTATGGCACAGATCCTCACCTGATCTAAAGCAATAAAGCTTTATTTGCATTAGTTATAGTAGGAGACAAAGACTATCCTGTTGTGGTTAAGAAGGTGAGGTGACTGGACATTCTGAAGCTGAGGTAGGAAGCTGAGGTTTATGGACATAAACTCAGAGAGTCTCTGTTGCCATTACTCAAAGTAATACAGCCTGTTTTACAAAATATCTATTGGAAATTATCAGATCCATACTTTGTCTCACTTTGCATAAACTGAGCTAAGTCATGTTAATAAAAAATTCTGTTTAATTCTGCAGCAGCCCAGGTGACAGAAAATTCTGATTTTCACAATTTTTTAAAATTGAAACCATGATTTTGATAACCATGAATTTTCCACATATTCTATTAACATGAATTAAAATATTAAAGGTAGCTAAATCAATGAGGTTTTTTGATGGGTATAAGTTTCTTATCTTCAAAACTGTCGTGTTGATTGAAGCTTTAATCAAATATATGTTCCATACAGAGTTGCAGAAGTTACTTAGGAGCCTACCTGGCATCAGTCTGCAGTCCTTCTGAGCCTTCAGAGATCTGTCAATCCATCTACAATGCTTAAGTGACTAAATGCTTCAAAAAGACCTAGTAAAAATACTCCTGGAGTGCTTCCTCGGTCCCTAAAGTAGACAAATCTATGTGCTGCTATATAGGACTATTTTTAATCTCTCAGCAAACATTACTTCGTATAGAAGAAATGGAAAAAGTTTTGTACTTTGCTGTCATGATAATTGTGGTGATCTGTGACAAAAATATCACATTTCAACCTCTGACCCAGTTTATTTCATCATCTTATAGTATGTATGGAGCAAATTTTAACACGTTCATTTAAGTAAATCCCCAAAAAGTTAAAATGAAAATATACCTTTCCCTGACCAAAGGCAAACCTGATAACCAGTAGTATCTTGTAAACAATATGCTACTTTTGAATCGTGACTAGTGAGAAAAAATATTTAAAATCATCAGGAGATAAGGGTGGAAAAAAATCAACAGATTGGCATGGCTCTTCACAAGTCTCTAATGTGGAACTGGCAGTCTCCTCTGCTCTTGGACTGGCCCATCTCTAAATTGTCAGCTACCGCTATGGAAGGACTGGTGTCGAAATTTGCTTCTCACTAAATCAATGGTAGTGAGTGAACCTGTTATGTGCCAATATTTGAGCTCAGTACAAAGGTGGGAATGGGTTGCTAGTCACTCACTAACTCAGCCTGTTACAAATTGCTGTATTATTTTTGATTTTTAGCCATCCCATTAATTTTTTTCTGTTGTTTTATTTCAACAGGGACTTGGGATGTCCATGTCACAACTAGTGATATTTCTTCTAGTTCCATGAACCCTAAAATGTCTCTAACTGTATGTGGTGAGAAAGGAACTTGTTCTTCAGTCATATTCCCCAAAGGATCCCTTAAAAAAGAGCAGATTTATGTGACTTCTATTGAACTAAGTAAGAAATTTAATACTATATTCAAAGTTCGCCTAGAAATTGAAGAAGCTGGAGAAGGAGAGACTTGGCATTGCCGTGAGGTAAAAACTAAAACCTAAAGCTATTATTTATTGTGTCTCTATTATATATAATTTTTGTTTTGCTTTCTATATTCTAATGTTATTTCTTCCAGTTTTCAGTCCTGTCTGAAATTGCTTAATTTTTAATTTACAGAAGTTGCAACACTTGTAGAGTGCTAACTTCAGAGACTGCTCAAAACACTAGGATACATATAGATAATGAAAATCTTGTAAACTTAGATGGATTTCAGGAGAGCCATATATACAGATGTGCCATCATCTGTAGCATATCCAGTGATGTCTTTTCAGAACTGTACCCACTGGCATACATTGCAGTATTTACATAACTCCAAATTGGCTGTTACATGTTGTAGATTCAGTGATCCAAGGCAAATAATTAAGGCAGACACTAGAAATGTATTTTGATGAAACTATCTGCCTTTTAAGTTGGCATGTGAAAAAAAGAAGTGAATAGCAAAAGTGACAATCTTTCTTCTGATATCCAGCTAAAATTTGACATCACTCTGAAATGGCTGTGGCACTTCACTATACAAAAAAATATCTTCATCCTCTTACGCTGGCAAAATAAAAACAATTCTAAAAGAAAGAGTCATCTTCTTTCAAATTGCAGACATGCTTCTGTCCATTAGTGTTTCTCTTTTGCTCTCATTAAAAACTGGAGAAAAAATAATTTTCCTTTCCAGTACATGATACTAGTGAGCTGAACTCCCTGACATTTAAATTGTGGGCAGGTTGTTAATTTCATCTTCATGGCCAGATGAAGTAGTCATCCAACAAATCTATCAAAATAAAGACTGCTTCTGGAGTACTGTAGGAGAGAGTAGATCACAGCAAAAATTTCAGAACAGAAACTTGGCAGTTGAAAACAGTAACATGTATTAGTCTGCTTTAATTCATTAGCTCAGAACAATCACTCAAAGCTCAGTTAAAAATAAAATTAGCATAAGTTATATAAATAAGGAAAACATGTGCATTTACCTTAGGCAGGAGGAAGAGGTAGAGAAAGAAATTATAAATTTCCCTGTTTCGGGATACATGTAAATTATTTGGGTTTTAGGAAGATATTTCCTCCTATTCCATGGTTTTTATAGCAGGACTGGCTGAATCCTTGTATGAAATAACTAGGTTGGTATAGGTTGTGGATAATATCTGTTATTAAAGAGAGCTCAGCAGTGTATTTACACTGCTGGTTAGAATCAGCATGGTCATTTCTATGCTATTTTGTTTTGATTTTACAAGATTGAACCTTCAGAGAGTCTGAGATTTCCCCCTTCTATCAAAAGTAAATGCAGGTGTAGTTTGAATTCCACATTTAGATTCAGAATTCATTCTTATAGCCATAATTACAAAATAATAATCCTGATTTTTTTAGGAAATTGAAATCATTATAAAATAACGCCTAGAACAAAATTAATTAAGATATGCTTTATTTCTGCAGCATGTAATAGCTAACATCTTCATTCTTGCTTCTTTCACTTCTTGAAGAAATAAAACACAGTAAATGAAACCTCAGTTTCAATAAGCTGTTCTGGAAGGTAGATATTATTATGAAAGGAAAATTGTGCTAGCATTATACTTCACAGTGCATTTAAAAAAATCTTTTCAGTGTGTCTGTCATAATGAAAAATACTGAGTCTTTTGAAGACAAAATAATGCTACCATCTCCCAGTGACAATTTCTAACCAAAGTTGATTTTGCTTACTAGCTTTAAAGTTTGGACATTTTAGTGAGTTAGGTCACGAAGAATTGAATGAGTGAGTTATATGTATCCTTTTCAAAGCAGGATTATGTCCTACAATGTGTGTTCAAATATGTTGTCTGGTCTAGGTTTAAATAGTTTAGAAAATGGGAATTTATCTTTTAGTGTAGCTGGTAGTACCACAGTGTAAGATATCTCATTATTAAAATATGTTTTCTTATAGTAAGAATAAGCTACTTAACTCAGGATCACCATTTTCTTAGTTTATACACAGAATTTCATAAACATGGAAATTACTTAGTATCAAACTATATATTCAAGTGATACATAGGTACTCATATATATACATGTCAGAAAGCATTCTTAAGTTCTGTATTTCAGTTTTTCCCAGAAACACTTTTTTTTCTTTCTCCTGCTACTTAGAATAAGAAAATGTTCTGCACTGAAAAATATTGTGGCATATTGACATTTCTCACAAGCTGAAATGTGCCCATATCAACTCTTCTTTTTCTTCCATATGCTGGATGAATAGGTTACATAAAGGAACCTTTTTGAACAATTCCAAGTATTTTCTTTTCCTTCACTGAAGTCTCTGCAGCAATAATGTTGACAACATTTTAATTACCTTTAATTGGGAAAGATATCTATACCTTCTGATTTAAAAGGCTGTTTTCAAAAACATTTTAGACAAAATTATTTCCTCTTATTTTTAAATTTTGAGATGATGTGTCATAGCTGTTTAATAGTTTGTCTTTAGCTATAGTTTGCATTACAGCACAACAGATGCTGAAGTTATTTCTTTTTATTTCTTTGCTAAGGTCAAGCTTCAACACAGAGAAACTAAAAATGTTCTAGAATTCCCATTTTGTCATAACTTTGCGGATGAGGAAGGAGCAAAAGTGACTGAGCTGCCAGTTCTCACAGCTGGGTCTCCTTTTCCAGCAGGTTTGTCACAAATTAGAAACACTGGAAGAGATTTGGTGAGTGATGATGGCCAATTTTCAGAGCAGCCCAAAGTATTTTGCAGATATTTTCTGTTCATTTCTGCCTGGTGATGCATGGCTAGGTCCAGTTCACTCCAGTGTCTGAAACCAGTATCTTAGATCCTGCAGCTGAGCGTTGTGCACTCAATTCTGGTTGGTATCAGTTTGTGACACATAAAAGAGCAAGCATATGGCACTGAAACTATTAAAAGGGTTTTGAACAGTACTCAGAGTTCAGCTTTTTCTCAGTAATATGATCTGGTTCTGTCGCAGACTAAACAAGGGAAATACAGAGCAAATAACTCTTGTACTGTAATTTCAGACAAGACAGAGATCCATGCCCCCTAGCCCAAACAGATCTCCTGTTTGTGTTCCTAGAATTTCAGGCATTCTTTTTCTGTGACCTAGCAGTTGCATGTCATCAAACTTCATCAGAGTTGTGCCTTGGTCCCCTCAAGACTGGATATTTTTAGTTTGCTCTGTGTCTCTTACAAGGTTTTATAACTTAAGTTAGAGAAGAGTGGAAGAGCTCTTACCCTAAATGAATGTTCTACCATGAGAATATCCCAGGCTAATCCAGAAGTTAAGGGTTTAGATCAAGCCTTCAAAGTATCAAACAAAGCACTTAGGCAGAAGCTTCTTGAATATGAATTTGAGAAGAGTACTGCTGGGATATTCCCTGGGAAAGTTCTTTGCTTTTAAATACTTTGTAGATTTATTTCTTTCTGGAAGAGCACAGATATTTAAATGTTTAAAAAAGCTGCTCCTCTTTCTGAGGAGCATTTAACATGAGGACAGGTGCTTTTTCTTTACCTCTCCCCACATTTTTTTCTCATTTTAAATTGAATGTTTCGGGGATGTGATTTCTTTCTTATTTTAGGGGCCATATCACCAGTGTGTTATGCATTTGTCTGGGAGTACAAACAGGTACTTTACATAAGCAGCCTTTCTCCACCAGCTCAGCTGAAGGGTCGTGTGTTCACACTGTGTGTTCTCTGACATGTCACCTCCTCTCCTGAGGCCAGTAACTCCAACTGGTACAGTGTAGAGTGAACAGCCACTGACTGGACCATGATACAGAGGAAATACAAAAGCTGCTGTCTTTCTGACAGAGTCCATCTTCGTTTGAACTCCACAAGGCTCTGAGCAGAGATGTATTTGTTGAGTGATTTAGTATCATCCATAGCCTAGGAACTTTTTCATTGGAGTGACATGTATTTAAATACATACAAGTGGTGATAGAGTATTATTTACATGTTTTCATAGCAATTTGTTATGTGTTAATTTTTAAATTTTTTTCCTCCTGCCTGTGTTTCAGGCCCACTCAAATTATTTATTATTCTTTATAAAAGTGGTTTTTAAATTCTAATTACAATGTATCTATGTGCTTTTCCAAGCATTACAATATATTTTGGTCTTCTGATCATTCCAGATAGGATGAAAAATGAAAATACAATAGTAGTAATTTATTAAATAACATATGTTTTAACTGGTTTAGGTTTGGTAAACCTTTGATCTCTTTTTCCCCACAGTGAAAAGCTATGTTCTCTACATCACTACGGGAGCTACCCCTGGGTCAGGAACAGATGCAGATGTCTATGTCATGCTGCAAGGTCCCTTGGGAGATACTGGAAGAAGAAAGTTAGTTAGAAAAGGAGATGAAAATTTCGCTAAAGGAAAGGTAAACCTATAAGTTCTGCAGGATATTTTCCACTTTTAGAACTCAGTCCAATTCATGTGAATTTAGTAGAAATAGGGAAGTCTACAAAGTCCAGTTTGCAATGCTCTGTGATAGTAACTGTGTGTGTCTGTCAATATCTCTACCCTATGTGGGCAACACCAATCCTTATGCAGCTGACTCTAGCAATACTGACAGGTAATAAAGTGACTACATCAATTTCTTTTATGTTCAATTTTGCAAATATTGAAAGTCTTCAGTGACATGCCATTGGTTTTCCTACATATTTGCCTCACAATAGAACTATAAAAGGACTCAATTTCCTTTTAATACCTTTTTTCTGCCCATGCCATTCTTCAGACTATGACACCTTTCCCTGGTTTCTGCTGTCTACCCCTCAGTCTGGCTCTTGGTCTCTCTCCAGACAGTCAGACACCACCCACTGTAGTTTTCTTAGGTCTACCAGGAGGGTCATCATTCATTCACTGTGCAGGAGTGAGTCTTGTAACTCATAGACATAGACTGGTAAAAGTCCAATATTGCTGCCAGAGATGCATTTCCTGGAAGCATTGTCAGTATAAGCAGAAATTAGAGGGAATTTAGGTACTGAATGTGCTGCAGAAACATGGGTAGATTTACAGTAAAATGCATGTCTTTGACAAAAAACCTTGTCCTCATTGGAAGCTCTGGAAAGAGGGAGTGAAATTTTCAGCAGAAAAGATCACAAGATATTTTAAACATGGAATAAACAAATTGCTAGTATTTACTCTGGCTCCTTATTTGAAAAAAAAATTGAGGATTGAAACAATTTTATAAAGATTCTGAAACAAACATCTGTTACAGAAAATTTGGGTTGGAATAGTTAAAGTTTAGAAAAAAAATCCACCAGTGTCTTACAACTAGTAACTTATTTTCTTCTGTTGGTGTTGGCTGGCAAAAAAATGAGAGTTTCTCTAAGGATGAAAGCTTCCAAATAAGCCTGGACTGATAGCCAAAGCAGAGACATGACGTGTAGTTAGGAGGAGCTCAGTTCCTAACTACCCCCAGCCTCGTCAATTCAGTGGAAATTGAAAGTGGATATTATCTTTCTGGCTTTCACCTACTTGAAATACATATTCATAAGAAAAGTTGGAGAGTTTAAATCTTTATTTTTACAGTATTAAATACTGTGTATAAGGCTACTCAGTTTTGATAAAGTCACATTTGTCTTCCCTAATGCAGAAGTTCAGATCATTGTTTACTGATAAGCTGATTTAACTGAATATTAGAGTTGCAGTCCTTTTGTCCTTATGAAGTAGAGTTAGTTTAATATAAGTTTTAATGGACTTCTCCTTCAATCATATCCCACAAGTGAGCAGTCTGATTTATAGACTGGTAGGTTTTAATGAAGAGGGACCAGGGATGCACATCTAGAAATGTTGACTAAGAAAGCAGAAGTGAATCACTAAGATTTATAACCTGAAGGGTACTTTAATAGTATTTGCATCTACTTCAGTTTAGCTCAGAATTTTTCTGTCTTTCAGAGTAAGAAACAGATCTGGCATGTAGCCATGTCTTCATTATTTATTTGATATTTTATAGGAGCAGTGTGTGAATGTAATGCAGTATCCTTATATTTCTAAATGTAGATATCAGCACAGGAGTATTTTAGGGCTCTAAAAAGAAATTGCTTGTAGATAAGTAATAGAGAAACACATAAAAGTGTTGATTCACTCTTTGTTCAGTGAAAATAAAGGTATTTGTTTAATTGAAAAGTATAAAATTATTCTGCAAGCAAGGCTCCTGCCTTGCAGCAGCTTTTTCATGATATGTTTTGGAAATTTCCCAATGTTTTCTTCCCTTTAAAAGTAGTCTCCAAAAAGACTCTCAAGCGTAGAATGTCTCTTTCTATACCAGCCCAATCACATATTGTGCCAAGCACCTCTGCAGTCAGAGAATCTGCACTTGGTGGTTTAGGGGATTTGAAGTATAAGAGGCAGAATTTGCATTCTGAATCTTAACAGTTGTTCTGACATTTTAAAATGTGCTTTTCCTTGCAATAATTTTTCCCCTGACTATACAGTAACAGCTAGTGAACTGGAACAGTGTTTCTGTTGGAAATCACATCAAAATATGGTGTTAGTCTCACAGAATGTCAGGGCTGCTACAAGCAACAGTTTAGCTATGCAGAAATACATAGAAATGTTTAAATATTCAGCGAAGTTTGCAGTGGATTGGAGATATTTTTCTCTCATTTACCAGGTCTTTTATTTTCATGAGCTAAGTTACATGATAATAAAAGAGTGAATTAGCATCTTATAGAAAAGTTGCTTTGTGCCTTTCCAAAGTCCCTACACCTGTGAGACCATGAGAGAACTTGTAGGTAAAGTAATGTGCATGATATTATTAATTCACCAGTAAGTCCCTGTAGCTCATCCCTGAGAGAGAGCAGCCCTGTTACTGAGAGAGCTGCGCTTCTGGTGATCTGCTCAGACAAGTGAGTGTGAGGACTTGTCCTGCAAGAACCATATCCTTTCAAATTGCTATGACATTGATGCCTTGTTTGATGTTCTAAAAACTGTGAGGATAGACAAAGCAATCTCAGTACACTTCTTCATGCAGTTCAGCTTTCACGAAACCCTAATAGTATTTATTCATGCTTTGCGAGTCAGTTTGAGCCTGATAGATGTTACCTCCTATGAACACTTTCTTGAACTAAGTACACTCAATGCAGACATTCTGTGAAAACCAGGGCCCAGTTGTGTAAAATCCTTACAGCATCTCCATGTTACTCTGACAGCCAACATTTTTCAACAAAAGTAATTCTTGATGCTTCTTTATATGGCCTTTGATAGACTTGCTGTATGCTCTGTCATATGGCTGTGAGTTATCCAAAAATTTCCTCTTTGAGAATGTGGGTTTTTTTCAGATCAGTTCCATCAAAAACAGTAAACTACTCTTAATATGTTATGACTCATATTTAAGTATTTTAATCTAAGTTTTATGAAAGTGGCCAGTATTTTAAGTACTCCACGATATGGAAGCACTAAATTCTCTGACAATTTTTACTTCATTCTATTAGAATTGGAAAAGATATATCCTTTATCCTGCCCTATATTTAGACATCAGCTGCTCAGGTTGGTGCCATGGTAACTGCAGCGCATACAAAAATTGTCAGTGAGAGGTGACTGTTGGTGTTCAGTTTCAGTACTCACAGATTAAGCACTGACAATTAAAAAAAAAAACAAACCAAAACTTCAGGAAAAAGTCCATATGTGCCAGAATACACTAAGAAGAGTCAGAATGTGGGACAGTGTCCTGAGGTCACAAGAAGGAAGCCAGTATTTGCATGTACTACCCACATCCCATCCCATCGACAATGCTGCTATTTTGTGACTGCAGATAAACCTTCTCTTATGGAAAGCATGCCTGACATAATGATTAAATAATTGCCAAATGTCATTGATCTAAATGTATTAATCACAGTGGTAGACTTTTGGCCAAGTTACTGTTATACAGAAATGAACACTAAATCAATCTGGTCATCATAGAATCATAGAATTGTTTAGGCTGGAAGAGACCTTTAAGATCAAGTCCAACCATTGACCCAGCACTGCTAAGTCCACTACTGAACCATGTCTTCTAACTCACCAGTTTCCCTGGGCAGCCTGTTCCAGTGCTTGACAACTATTTAAGTGAACAAACTTTTCCTAATATCCAATCTAAACCCCGCCAGGTGCAACTCAAAGCCATTTCCTCTTGCGCTGTGGTTTGTTTCCTGGGAGAAGAGACCAACCCTCACCTGGCTGCAACCTCCTTTCAGGCAGCTGTAGAGAGCAATCAGGTCTCCCATGAGCCTCCTTTTCTCCAGGCTAAACACCCCCAGTTCTGTCAGCTGCTCTTCATAGGATTTCTGCTTGAGACCCTTCACCAGCTCAGTTGCCCTTCTCTGGACTCACTCCAGTACCTCAGTATCTTTCTTGTAGAGAGGGGACCAAAACTGAGCACAGGATTCAAGGTATGGCCTCATCAGTGCTGAGTACAGGGGGACAATCACTGCCCTGGTCCTGCTGGCCACACTATTGCTGATACAGGCCAGGATAGCTTTGGCTGCCTTGGCCACCTGGGAACATGCTGGCTCATGTTTAGCAGCTGTCAACCAGAATCTCCAGGTTCCTTTCCACCAGGGAGTTTTCCAGCCACTCTTCCTCAGTCCTGTAGCATTGCATGGGGTTCCTGAGATCCAAATGAAAGACCTGGCACTTGGCTTTGCTGTACCTCACGCAATTGGCCTTGGCCCATCGATCCAACCTGTCCAGATCCCTTTTGAAGAGCCTTTCTCACCTCCAGCAGATCAACACTCCCACCCGACTTGGGGGTGTCTACCAATCGACTGAAGGTACCCCTGATCCCCTTTTCCAAATCACTGGTAAAGCTATTAAACAGGACTGGTCCCTGTGCTGAGCCCTGGGGAACACCAGTAGTGACCAGCCACCAGTTGGATTTAACTCCATTCACCAGCACTCTCTGGGCCTGGCCATCCAGACAGTTTTTTATCCAGTGAACTGTGCACCCATCCAAGTCATGAGCAGCCATTTTCTCCAGGAGAATGCTGTGGGAAATTGTATTTCTTAGGCTTTTCAAAGGCTTTCTTAAAGTCCAGCTAAACAACATTCACAGCCTTTCCTTCATTCACTAAGTAGGTCACTCTGTCACAGAAGAAGATCAGGTTGATCAAGCAGGACCTGCCTTTCATAAAGCTGTGATGGCTGAGCCTGATCCCCTGATTGTGTTATGTGTGTTGTGTGATGGTACTTGAGATGGTCTGCTCCATGACCTTCCCTGGCACCAAGGTCAGGCTAACAGGCCTGTGGTTCCCTGGATCCTCTTTCCAACCCTTCTTGTAGATGGATGTTACATTTGCTAATTTCCTGACAACTGGGACCTGTCCAGTTATCTGGGACTGCTTGTAAATGATGGAAAGAGGCTTGGTGAGCACTTCTGCCAGCTCCCTAGGTACCCTGAAGTGAATGACTTCCAGCCCCATGGATATGCATGCTGTAGCAGGTTACTAGTCCTTTTCCCTTGGATTGTAGGGGCTTCATTCTGCTCCCTGTCTCTGTTTTACATCTCAGGGGCTGGAAGAGCAACTGGTCTTACTATTGGAGACTGAGGCAAAGACAGCAATAAGTACCTCAACCATTTCCTCAGCCTTTGCCTGCTCTGTTGGTGGCACTCCTGGTTGCTTGCACTCCCTCAGGGCTTCTTCTATACATGGGGAGAGCTTGGCCACAATTGCTCCTGGCCCTGCATCCTGTCACCTGCTGCAGCACGAGCTACAGGCTCCTGAGGGCTCTCTCTGCTACCCCTGAGCTTCCTTTGGGAAACTCCCCTGTGCACCACACTGCAGTGTTCAGCTGCTCACCTTGGCCACTTGACTTCTACTTTTGGTTACACCATGTTTAAATCCATTGAACAGAAGGATTAATCAGATGGGAACTAGGAAAATATGGAAGACCACCATAGTGAAGGAAAGATTGGTGAAGGTTCTCAGCAACTGTGAGGAGAAACGCAGAAAGAACATGACTAAAGCTTTATATAATCCTAGGAGACAGTGGCAAATACCTGAGTCATGTGCAGTTCTCAGCAATACCTCCAGGATGGAGGGAAATGACACTTCCCAGTCAGAGGTTACAGTCAATGAGAGGTTTATAAGGGGCAGAATCAGAACATACCATTGCAATCACTTATCTTGCCTTTACAGCAATGGCCAATGATTAAAGCTGTCTGAATAATTAATTTTGGTTTCCTGACATATTCTTGCAGGGCAAGAAAACATGTAAAACTTTGCTGCAAAAAATTAAAAACTGAACAAAATTAATTAATGCTAAAATTAACTACAAGAGGGCAGTACTTTGTTCTGTCTATATAGATCTTAAAAATAAATCACATAAGTGACATTTCTAAAGCCGAAATGCATCTCACTTAGTTTTACTTGCCTATATTCTACACATTTGTTCTAACATGATGGTTTAAGCATCTGCTGCAGAAATGGAGTGATGGTTACCTTCTCCCTTCATTTGGACATTTATCTTAAAACTAAATTAGTTAGCCTCAGAGAGTACCTGCTGCTTTCTTTTCAGGAAATTGTCTTAGTATATAGACTTATTTCAGATAGGCCAAGTTGGGTAAGTGAATTTTATACCCTGTTCATTTCAGGGTTTGATAAACAAGGCAATTTCAAAATAAAATGCAGCTAAATTTATTGTCTTGATTTATAAAAAATCTTAAAATAGCTTTGGTTAATATAAGTGTGCATTTTTCAGGAAATAAAATATTCAGTCATTTTCCTCAGTGCAGCAAGAACTAAATTAAATTCAGTTCAAGTTAAATAGTTTAGAAAATATATCTAACTCCAAATGAATGGCTACCAGTGATAAAGTTTAAATCTAACTGGAAAGTTGTTTCAAAGCTTAAGGATACTTTTTTTTTCTTTTAAATATTAGAGATTCACACCATTTTCTGTCTAAATTTTTCAAACTTTAACTTCTAGGAGCTGAATTTTGTCATACTTTTGACTGTTAGTTTGGATACTTCTCTTACACCAAATTTCTACTGGCTTTGACAGTATTTATGCCAATAAGAAAATCAGTATGCCTTTGACAAGTTAAATAGATTATTCTGCTTGATTCACTGAAAGGAAGGCTTTCCAGAGATTTATTAACTTTCACAAATCTTTTCAGAGTACTCTTCAGTTTAGCACTCTACTACTTCAAGTGTCATAACTGGAGATTGTATTTATATAATCTCTGAAATCTTGGTTTTTTTCCAAATATATCATGGAAATACTAAAGTGCATAAGCTTATTAACTGGCCTCACTGCAATGGAATGTGCTTGAAAATATTCTTTGTTTACAGCTGCACTTGGAGTTAGACATTGTATTATCCCATTATTATATTTGATTATAGTGTCTTAATCAAAATATTATACAATGACATGCATTACTGAGGTTGAAGAAAATTGCATTCATCCTATTTTCTTTGCCTGTTAAACCAGATCTTAAACTTGGTCTGTTATTAAATCAATCCAACAATCAGGCTGCATCAGATGGGGTTGAATCTGTCCAAAGTGATGACTCTCTTTTGTTTGTTTGTGTTTTGTAATTGTTGTTTTGGCTTGATTTTTTAATCTCTTTTGTTTGATATAATTTATGATTAAAGCTTTGGATGTGGCTGATGGTACTGATCAGTAATAGTACTGATGTAGCCGTCCTTTTGCATTTTATTAAATACATTTCACTTAAAGTCTGATTGAAATGTCTGTAACTAGTTAGCTGAATGGTTATAGCTGCTGATCATTATAAGATGCCCCTATTCTTTCTTACTCCTGTTGCTGTTCTGTGCATAGAAATGTTGTTTCAAAATGATCTCTTTCCAGATATACTAAGCAAATTAACATAAGGTTAGTGCAGGGCAAATATATTCGGGTTTTTTTCACCACCCCCATTCTTTCACTGATTCTTCACTAATCTTGTTGAAGATTGATAAGCTATGATAAATGTGGGTTATCAGAAACCTCTAATTATTCATTCATTATAGTTTACATTACTTTTTTCATGCAGAGATAAAAATTTTCAATGAATTTATAGCTGAAATTTTAACATAATACAAAAACATGCTTGCAGAAATGTGAGTCTAGATAGAAATTTGGGGTTGGCTTTTTCAGATGCATTAAAACCCCTATTTTTAAAGAAGCATTTGTACAGAACACTGACTTCAAGACATTGAGGGCACAGTCAGAGGCACTTTTCATCCTTCCACTAAGCTGAGCCAAGACAGTACTGCTACCAGTGCTTGTCATCACTGCTGCTTACCACCCAGTGTTTCCACCTCTGAAGTGTGCTGGCACAGTGGCATACATTTGCTCTGTCCAAATGTTTACTTAGTTTAAGCAGTTAATATCATTAGTGATTTGGGCTTTTTCACTTGGTCTGTCTTGATAAAATTTGACTGGAGCTGATTTTATGGTTATCCTGGCACAACTAAAAAGGTGATAACATTAATCTGAGAGAAGGTAGTGATGTGGCAAGCGTTTGGGACAGGGTGGAGAAGTTCTGTTCAGCACAACTGGAAGAGCCCATAGGACCACAGTCTGAAGGGGCAAAAGCAATTTTTCTCTTTTTTCTCTTTTTCCTGGAATGTTCACACACTGTTTCTGATTTGGGCTCAGTGTTACAGGGGCCTTTATTTTGCCTACCTGTGTTAAAACTCCTTTGTTTTCAGCAGAGTTTCTCCAGATTAACAAGTGAGACCAAAATAATCAGGCAGCAAATCAATAGGTTCGCTAAGCTTAACAGAAAAGGTCCTTTATCGACACGCTCTGACTCCTTTTCCAATAAAAGCCTATTAAAACGGTACTAACATTAGCAGTAGGGGAAACCACTTGTGCATACAGGTTGATGAAATGAAGCATATGGTGTGTCTTGACTTGCCATTTTCAGTTCTGCTGGGAATATCGTCATTAACCAACCATCAAGTCTCACTACCAAGCCTGTAAAATGATTGGCATTTATAAAGGTAAATATTGCACAGTGACTGTTCAAATGTTTCTTCTGTCACAAGAGCTATTGCAGCTGCTGCAAACAGTGATATGTTGCCAGCACTGACACAGAAGAGCACTGAATAAAGTCAAATTGGGTCATAGATTCAAAGAAAAGGCTCAAAACAGGGATCCCAGGAAAAGAAAGAAACATTTGAAGAAAATCTGAAAAGGTGTTGAGAAAAAAACAAATGTTGAATATTCTGAAAGGTTTGCTGGAATGATTGTTATAAAGGAATTTTTTAGTTCTTATTTTCTTAGCCAAGAAATGTGAAAAGTTCCACTTCTGGTTTTTCTAAGGTGGCTCTTTTGGGTTACAGAGGATGTATGGCTCTACCATTGTCAATCTTAGCTGCTCAGTCTTGGAGAATATCTTTCTTTCCCCAGGCAATGTTAATTAAGAAAATTTAGTGGGCTGTACATACACACAAATTGCTTTAATGCTATTCTGAGAAAGTTCAATATAAGCTCTGCTGAATTAGACAATATGTATTATTATCAATATTTAAGGTGACTTTTCTCCATTCAAACCTAATTTGCTAGTAGTAACTAAAAAACAATTAACATTTTTTTCCCTAGGGGAAAATGATAAAGATAAATTTCATATTCTATAGGTTTGCTTGTCTTCTGTGGGTTTTCTTCCTCTCTCTTTCCATTTTTGCAGAAGAATTAACCCTCCAGTAATTTAAAAGGTCCCCATTTGTAAGTCAAATAAAAGATAGAGTATCATGTGACATACAAGACTTGTCAACAACTCGAATATTTAGAAAATTTTATGCCTAATCCATGGTCTCATATGAATCTACAAAAATATTAGCTAAATTTTTAATAATAATTGAATTTCATAACATTAGAATGAAGTATATGTCATAATCTGTCTGTTTGCAGACAGCTTGAGAGGGGAAAAGTGAATTAAATTTAGCAAATAAGTTATCTCTAGCCAATTGTTCTTAGCTCTAACAATTATAGCTGCTGCTCTTTCTCTTTCTTTTTTGGTCTCTTGACTACAATAAAGCTCATTACACTATGCAGATTTTCTAATGTACACATAAAGAGAAAATGTAATCGTGCCTGTGAAGTGAGTTTACCCCAGTTGACACAATTTCTAGTCTACTCAGTAGTTTCTTAGCTTGCAGTTTGTTGGATGTCTGAATAGTCTGCAAATTTGACCATGGATTTGCGAGATTTTGCATGCACTAAATGATAACGTAGTGTGTGTAACGCAAATCAAACATCAAAGCTTTTAAAAACGTTTATTCCATCAAAATATACATATTTTCAGAGGAAAAAGGATTTGGAAAACCTTGTGTGTTAACTATGTACCCAGACTTGCTGTTATCTGTGGCTGGATGCTCCAGGTTATAGATAACCCATAGTACGTGCTGCCCCTGATTTATTAAGTCACTAAGTTAATAAGTACTGAGAGTTTGTTAACCACCAACCTTGGTGCAAGTCAAACCCAACTTGACACAAGTCTAGAAGCCGGCAGAATATTGTCTGTAGTTTTCCTATATTACTAACTATCCTTTCCAAGAGTAGACCACTGACAACAGATTTTTTTAGATATGCTAATGATCATGTCACTAAATGAGTCATTCTCTGGAAAACTCTTTTCTCTTAAAAAGAAATTATTCTAACAAGTATCTGACAAGAGCTTTCTCATGTGTTTCCTATAAAATAATTGATTGTACTTGTTTCGGCTGGGGTAGAATTAATTTTCTTCCCAGTGGCTGGTATGAGGCTCTGTTTTGGATTTGTGCTGAACACAGTGATGATGATACAGAGATGTGTTTGTTATTGCTGAGCAGGGCTTACACAGAGCCAAGGCCTTCTCTGCTTTTCATGCTGCCACACTGGTGAGGAGGCTGGGGGTGCTTGGGAGGGTGGGAGGAGACACAGCCAGGACAGGTGACCCCAACTGACCAAAGGGATGTTCCAGACCATGTGACATCATGCTCTGTATATAAAGTGGGGGGAAAAGGAGGAAGGATGGACATTTGGAGTGATGCATTAGTCTTCCTTAGTAACCACTACTCGTGCTGGGGTCCTGCTCTCTTGGGGATGGCTGAACACCTGTCTGCCCATGGGAAGCAGGGAATTAATTCCTTGTTTTGCTCTGCTTGTGTGCATGGCTGTTGCTTTCTCTATTAAACTTTATCTCAACTCACGAATTTTCTAGCTTTTACCCTTCTCATTCTCTCCTTAATCTTGCTGGTGAGAGGGTGAGAGAGCAGCTCTGTGGGGCTTGGATACTACCTGGGGTTAAACCTCAACAATCATGCATTAACATAAGCATAATCATTTGCAAGAACTAGCAGTAATTTTAGGATAAATTTTCACATTTTGTGAACTTAAAATATTTTATTACTAACAGACACAGGGGTCAGTATGTTTCTTGCTTCAGTCTGTGTTTTTCAGTCATCTCCTGTGTGTATTTTTAATACATTTTATTTAATAAATGTAACAAATTATTTTATTCAGGCATGATGGTATAACTTTGCCAATCCAATTAAACCTGGAATAAAGGAGTGATCAAATTAATATCACAATTAAGGTAAATTAAGAGTTCAAATTAATGGTATTCAATCATCAAATTAGTCCAGTAGGTAATAAAATAAAATTGTAGTGTTGACTAAGCCTTAATTTTTTTATTTAGTTAAGGAAAATATGAAGAGGAGCCTCTTTTCCTGCAGTTCTGCACTCCCTCTAGAATTTCAGCCATTCCAGTGTATTTGCTCTGCTGCTAAATTCACTAAGCAGCTGATAACCTTGGCTCCTAGTAAGGAGGTGTAGCTATTCAAGTGACTCTTTCAGATTTTTTCCTTAATATCATTGTCTCATTTTCCCATTTCACATGATAACTTAAGAGTGATAATGCAGATGTGATGATTAGATGGTGCATCGTAGCAGTTTTTGACTAACATGACCTTTCAGTCTAGAAGTTATGGAGTAATTCAGTGACAGGTTGCTTATGATTTTCAGGGGACTGTTAAAGGTGTAGTTCACACACACACTTCCATATTCACATGTACATACATTAATGAAAAACGAGAAAAAAAAAAGTTGAAGAACAAATTTAAAATTTTTCTGTTTCTGGGGATTCTTTTAAGAGTGGATGGTCATATATTATCTGCAATTTTAAGCTCAGTATTTTAGCTTATGCTGTGTCTTACTAAGGTGCAAGCTGGTTAGGCTCATCTTTGTGATGTAAATCTTTCATCAGTTCTTCAGCTGGAAAACCTGTCCAGGAAAGAAACTGTGACAGGTGGAGCAAGAGAACTGCCATTCTCTGATTCATCTCTGATCGATCTTAAAGGTTTTCTGCATAAACCTTTAAGGGTTGCTGCCCTCTTGCTCTGGCAGAGCAACTTTAGTATGAATTATGTTGGGAAGACTTCTCAGGACTCAAGTGTTTTCATCGTTATTGCTACCTAGTCCCTTCAAAAATATCTTTATATCTTTAAATCATGCGGGAAATTCCACCACAAATAACACTATATTTTAACAGTTAACAATCCCAGTAGAAATGAGAGGATAATTCATAAATCTATAAAGCAAAAAAATGTGGAAAGTCTCTGTGCCAAGAATTTAATGTCTGTTTTTCCTCTGAGGAAACATGAAGTAGGTGTAACACTCACAAAAACCCAGACTCACATATTGTGAAAGTGTTTAATGTCTGATATACCACAATTTTCTTTAGGAATCTTACTTCAGTGTTCTAAACATTGTAAAAATATTTGGGTCTTTTAACTGATAAAGAATAGCAGAACTTATTTCAACATAGTTTTATTTAATATTTTTCCTTAAATTCAATTACTAGTGTTGAAACTAGTCCTACAATTAATCCAAATCTGGAACCAAGTTTGTCATTCTTTCCTAAGAGATTCGTTCTGTGATGCTCATTTCTGCCTTTCTCATTCCCTGTATTTCATCTCTGAAGTGGTAGCCCTTGGGGTCTATTTTGTTGAGAGTAAGATATGTTTAAAATAAATTACCTGTAGATCATTAAACATCAATTTTGGGAAAGCAACTCATAGTTCTGTGTGGGCAAAGAGGTACTTTAGCTGTAAATTGCAGAATCACAAAGGGAATAAATACTTCTTAATGCAGGCATTTAGCATGATTAAACTTGTCATCTCTGGTTCTGTTGGTATTTATTGAATTAATAAATAATCCTGATTTTCTTCTCACTTTTGTATTTCAAAATACACTGATAATTTAGTTACATGGTTCTGTTTCCATATGACTTTCTGATTCTGAATTTTTCAGGTGGATATTTTTCAAGTGGAAGCAGTAGATATTGGTATTCTGCAAAGGATGGTTGTTGAAAAAGGGAGAGGCTCTGACTGGTTTCTGGAGAAGATTATTGTGAAAGAGTCGGCATCTTCAGGGACAGAAACATTGTTTATGGCTCAAACATGGCTTAACGACAGACGTGATGGAAAAAGATCTGCCTCAATAACTCTGGATGCTACAGGTCAACACTATCTTCAAACTATCATCTGCTAAGAAATTCATGCCAAAGTGGAGAATGCAGCTATATGATTTGCTTCCACAAACAAGTTATGGTTTAAAATATTCCAGTAGAATATTGTCATTATATAGGGAATTAGTGTGTCTGAACATTTCGTGTTTTAGCACCACTTAATAACCACTATTTTCCAGAGGATAATTTCTGCTTTGTTACTCCAGATTTTCGGTGGTGTAAATAGCAACAAATTTGTTCTATTCCTTTTTACAAATTCCTACCTCTCCAAGTCTTCTACACTTGCAAACTGTTTTTTAAGCTTCTAATACCAATTACTTGCTAGGCAGAGTGAAAACAACGTAAAAAGTAGGGAAAACTCTGTTTAAGCAGTGGAGAAAATGTCTCCATTGTATTCAAGGTGACTGATTTATGTTATTTATGCTACACTGATTGGACAACTTTTGCCAGAAACTGGAGATACTTTTGACTGACACCATGTGAGGAATCAGGCCACAGAGGAGCAGTTTTGACCCCACTGCCTGTGGCTCTTTGTCAAGACAGGAAAGGAATGCACACCCTCCCTCCCTGTGTGATGGTTTCAATCCAAGCATGGGTTTCAATACAATCTGGTGCGCAAGCTGGGAGGAACCACAGCACACTCTAACCAGATCAGTAGGCACCAAAGCCCAGAATGTACCTCTAAGATAGATGTATTTATTCTCCTGCCTCTCAGAGAAGTTAATTGACAGTATAGATAGTTCTTGGATTACAAAACATGTTCTAGTTTTTTTTTCTTCCTGAATCCCAGGGCATTTGCTGGCACTTGTCTAGCAGTAGCCTCTTGAGACTGAGGAAGATTCCAGTTCAATCCATTTCCTCTCCTTTGTCATCTCTAACTTTTGATCATTTGAAACCAGAAGGAAAAGAAGGAAACTGTTAATGTGCAAAAGCAAATAATTTTGGCTTTGGTTTAGTTTGTATGTTGGGACTTTTCTGAAAAAAAAATAGGAACATTTGGTCCTGTTTCTACTAGACTTCTTTGATTTTGACAAATGATCCTGTGAGTTTCTTTATACAATAATTGGCAAATCCAATCTTGGTTATGAAATCAAAAGAAGTCTTCTTATTTTTGGTTCAGGTCACTACCTAAAGTTTACAAGCAGCTTTGATCTATACCAAATCCCGATGAAATCAATGGGGACTGATATCTGTGGGAGGAACATCAATCCCTAGAATGGGCATTAAAGACGTCCAATTAGTGCTCAGGCATCCAGAGCATAAATTGTACAAATGAAAAAGAAATGCTTTAAGATGAAGGATACTTGAATCTTCATGTTACAACCATTTTCCTAGTAAAGAGCCAGCCCTAGAGTCAGTTCATTTAATAGGATGATATTTAGGACATGACGCTTAAATAGAAAATCACACTGCACACCTGCTAGTTAAATCTTTAATCTAAACAATACAATACTCAGTCAACTCTCTCACTAGATGTGAATACTGACCTTTATTATCATATAGACACTGTTCACAAAAATATTAATTTGATCTTTTTTTAATTAGAAGTTCAGGAGAGGAGGAGCACATCTGCCTGGCTTTTAGGAAGAGAGCAAATGAATTCAGGTATAGCTTCTGTCATTACATTGACTGTTTTATTTATCAGTTCTGAAATAATAATGTGAGAATATTTTCATCACAATATGTCCTTATACTTACCAGTACTGACAGTAGTTTCCCCTTTGTAACAGTGAAAAATGGCAATAGAATTAGGGAGGTTCTCAATACCCAGGTGACATGTTTATAAAATAATGTTCCCCATGTAGAACAAGGCATGTCTCAGAAATTTTATATCAGACAGCTTTGTTAGTATATGAAAACAGAAACATCCTTAATTTTTTTCCTTTTTATTTTCCTTATTTTATTTGTTCAGAAGGCAGATGGAGGATTTATTTCACAAAGCATCAAGAAGAAACAAAATCAGAATTTGAAAAGTTGTCAGAAAATATATCCAAGATGGTTATGGTTTTTTATGGAAGCAACGGCAAGTCAAATCCAGTTTCCATGGAAAACAAAGTGGAACATCAGACTGAAAACCAAATAACATATGATGTAAAATAATATATAGATTTGCCTATATTTAAATTTTCTTTGAGTTTCCTTTTAAAGAGAAATAATCATGTAGTGCTGTAAATATTGGAGGTATTATTGTTTAAATATTCAAGGAAATCAGAACTGAAGTTTTCAGTTGCATGCCAGATTTCATTTTTAATTTCTGGCTTTCTCAAGTTCATGATGATCAAGCATAATATTTTTTTCCCCAACAAATAGTCATAGTTAATAATGCATATCATTTTAAATGGCATTAACATTACTTATTCACATTAGAAATCAGTTGTATGTAATTTGAATTTGATAGAACAATTACAACGAATGCCCCTAGAGAATGAAGCTAAAATGTCCTTAAGTGCCTACAGTCAACCTCGTTCTGCTGCTTTTGAACTGAATAGGACTTTTAGCACCAAGACTGATGCAAATGGGCCCAGGACTGTGCTGACTCCTTTAGAGCAAACTTCCTCTTCTGTAAACTACCTATACATTTGTCTGTATATCTCTGTTCGGATCCTAACTCATTGTTTTGTTGATTCCTAGATACATTTACCATCTGATCTGGGAATGCTTTATAAAGTGAGACTTGGTCTCCAGAGTTTGGAAAACAACATATCCCAGTTGTCTCCTCGTCACTTTAAAATACAGAACACAGCAACCCTGGATACCTTTAGTCTCACCATAAATAAAACACTTCCTCTTTCTCCTAATGGAGACAGATGGATTGAATTCCCTATACAGTGGCCATTAAAAGAAGCACTTTCTGGTAGGTATAAATCTACTTCAAAGCAGTAGAGTGGTTCAGGAGGTTAACATGTCCTAGTATTACAGTAGAAACCTCTATAAAACCAGAAATTTTTATTGTCTTTATTTAATGATTCATAAAGACTGGATAAGAATTTAAAATGTATGAAGGAAAATACTACCCACTCAGCTTAATTTCTGTACCATAAAGTGGGAAATGCAATATTCATTTGATTGCACAGAAGCATTATTATATTTTACAAAGAACAGTTTATAAGAAATATTCTTTTCTTGCAATATTGTAATATTTCTATTCTCTTTTGTTTAGTCCTCAGCTGCTCATATTACTGACATTAACAACATGATTTTTTATAGCTCATTTACTATTAAGTGATTTTGTTGTTCGTTTGCACATTCCAAACAAATATTCTCAGTAAATAACAGCTCAAAACTACATATAAGCTTCAGCTTTATTACCTTTATACACTCCAAATATTTATGCCTCCTAAAATTAGCTCAATAATTCTTATATTTGTCACCTTGGTTAAGTAAAATAAAAGAAATCCTTTCACCTAAAATCCACTCTATTCTGTAATGTGATGCTTACTGAATGCTGCCATATGATGGAACAAATACTAACTTAATTAACAGACCACATAATGATACTTAATATTCAAATAATTTGTGCCAGGGTTTTATGCAGAAAAAAAATTTAATTATTTGGGTAAAAAAATAAGTCAGCTCATCTAAAATGAGCTGAAGTAGACGTAAAATGAACTGCCCCTACACACTTTGGATTGGAACTTAGGCTCAGTTTCAGTGAGGTGTTTGAATGCATCCAAGAGTAAGTATGTGAATCGTCTCAGTAGAAGTAACAGAGACTGAGGTTTGGGGTTTTTGCATATTGTGGCTGCAATTGAAAATGTATCATTTGTATCTAGGCTTTAGATTTTATACTGCTCAGAGCTGTTTTTGCTTGACCACTTACACAGTACGGATACAGAACAGGGCTCAATGGCTTTCACCTCCAACACACAAAATTGAAACAAAGAGGACCTTCAGATTAACATAAAGTACATGAGTGCACCTCTTGTAAAGGACTGATCACTGTCACATGCAGAAGTATTCAGGATACAAGTATAACCACACAGAAATGAGGAGGAAAAGATGCAGCAGATGAAAGATGGATGATAAAGGGGCAGTGAGACTGGAGTCCTTATGACCTTGGCTCCATCAGCCTCTTGGTTGAAAAAATAATTTTCCCCATTCTCTGATTTTTTTTTCTTTTTCTTTTTTGATAATAATTTTATTCTTTGTAAATATTCTGAAATCAAGAGATAAAAAATAACAAACAGGGAATAGGTATTATATTACCTATATGTTTAGGTAAAAGAACAAACAAATGAAATAGCTAATTTCTGTGGTTTTTATTTTTTTCCACCCATGTTTTAGGTGTCTTCAAGGAGGGATTTGTAACCAGTGAATAAAAAAACTAGGACAGTGATTCCCCCAAATCCTTGCCATTTATGTCCAAGAGAGCTTTAAGCAGATCCACAGCAGGTGGTACACGTGGAGTTCAAAGTGATCTTTACACACAAACTTACTTGCAATTTATTATGAAAAACAGATATGCTTTTTGACAGCTTTCTAAATCTAATTTATTTCCTCCCTTTTCTCAGCTAAAAGCAAAACCAGTATTGTGTTAATTTGAATGGAAAGCAGCTAATCACACTCACCATAAACCAAAGCCATGTGATGTTAAATTTCAGATACAGCTCTGTCGCTCACAGAGTGCCTTAGTATTTTATCTCTGTTGTATTTTCCTTTTAAAAAAAAATTTCTGCTTGGGATTGTGAGGAAGCATATGCTAGTGGCTAATTGAAGCCATCAAAACACAGTTGATAGAGTATAGACCCTCGAGATATGGCAGTGCACACATATGCCTTTGGGTGTATTAATGAGCAGAGGTCTCCAGCTGAGTATATACATAAATAGTTTCCCTTTACTGTACCTTCCTCTGAGATACCTACACCTCAGGAATCCCCAGGGATGACATGGTGCTGTCTCTCTCTTCTCACACACAGGGCTGTTCAGAAGGTCGATTTTGCACTACTGTGGTTTTTAAGGCAAAACAATTAAATATTGAAAAGGTGAAATAAAAAACTATTATGCCACTTTCAAGCTGATTATTTCCACAAATTTAACAGAGAGCCATAATTCACATTGATATTATGAAATAATTAGAATTTTATGAAATTAATGGAGTTGTAACATTGGTATGTTGCCCTTATTGTATGTAATTTCTTTTCAGAGATTTCTTTAACCTTTCTCCTTTCCAATCTATTCAGTACACTAGAGAGATAAAATCTTGGTTGCTACACTTGTCCTATGATGATCTGATAGCACTACCTGAACAAAGACCACTATTTAAGCATTTTAGCCCTCTACCCTTGCCTATATTAATCTCCCTCAATTGCCTTGCTTTGTACAATGGACTCTCCCAGTGCTATCCACTGTTATGAGCTGACCCAAAGCTCAGGAATGCAGCCTCTACTTGACTCCAGTGTATCAGGGCCATGATGAGTCTACAGATCCAACTTGCCCTGGCTGGTCTCACCTGGGACCTCCAGCCATGATGGGCAGAGGATGTCCAGGTCAGATCATGCCTGAGCTACATTAGATGTGCATCTTTCTCTAGTTCTCTCTCTAGCCCCCTTTTCTGCACAGACTTTGGACCTATGCTGGAGCCTTTTTTTCAGTCCTTCTCTGGCCCTTTCTCCTTCTGCTCTCATCTCAATCACCAGGATAGATCCCAGGTCTTTTTTGCTGTTTGCTGCATCTGGGACTGTTGACGCAGATACTGCAGAATTGTTACCTGGTCAGAGAGGGCACTGCCTGAGCTGGGGTTGTGTTCGGCTCCTACCTTGTCCACTCTCTTCCTGCTCTTTGACACAGTGATCCAAGAATCAAACCTTCCAAATGCAATCCCTTCATTTTTGTTTTGGGCTGGTCCAGCCTCACTTCTCAAGTTTCAGATCTGGGAGACGGTGGAAAAACAATCACAAGGCAAAATTAAGGAAAAAATGCAAAAATTGAGTTTTGCTTTATTTTCAAGTGCTTGAATTTTTAATTACATCTGACTGTACAATTCCATGCTGTCAAATAGCTGTGCAAGGCTGTGGCACAGTCTTAACAGGATCTCTTTTTGCTTGATATTGCAGTGGTTACATATCATCTAACAGTATTTTCGAGAAATATTTTGAATGAGAGAAATTTAGTGCATATGACTGCATGTATATACGGTACTCATGGTGACACAGGGGACAGATCCCTTCTCCAGTCATTGCAGAATATACAGCAGGGAGAGAAAAACGAGGTACTCTGTCTTAAAGTATTTTAAAATTTACCTTTTAATCCATTCTTGTACTTCCTACATATTATTTTCAAATCTTCCCATACAGTTAAGTAACATGGTTTATATTACAATACTGAATAATTTTATTTTAGTCATTTCTAGTTATCTTGGATGCTGTTGACTTGGGAGAACTGGAAAAAATTGTTCTTTTGATCAGCAGTAAAACAGGTAAAATACTTTTTACTTTCTAAAGTCAGTGATATAAATCACACAGCTAACCTCCTGTTAAAGGCAATGAAGTCACTGCCAGAGTTAAATCCTAATTAATTCCTTTTGGCTATTTTTGCTAAAGGGTAATATTTTATAAAGCAAAATCCTACATTTTGACAAGTTAAAATCCTTGGATCTAAAGGTTATAACATTATTGCATCTAGAAAGTAAACTATTCCTTTGCATACAAGAAGAAAGAACAGAAAATTAAGATGAATAATTATATTCTGCGCTTAATACATGTTCTACTAATAAGTTACCTAGGAGAATAATTATAACTCAAGTAAGAAATTGGTATTGTTTAATTTTTCTTCTGTGATTCAATTATTTTCACTGTTTTCCCCACCTATTCTGTTTTCTCCCTGTGACACTCAGGGAAATTTTACCTCGTTTGGCAGTCAGCAAGTTTTGTCGCTGAACTTCCTGAAAATTGTCTGGAACTCAACATCTCTTTGCTTTATCTGTAGGATGGCTATCATGCTACTAATTCAAAGAATTAATTATAAATTTTTTTGAAGTCCGTTAATGAAATTTGCCATATGATTGCAAATCATTACTATGTATCACACTTGACCATTTTCAGTCAGTTTTCTAGGGAAAAAAGGGTTCTATGTTTGCACTCTGCCTTTTTTTTTTGTTTGCCCATCTGTAGGCTCCTCATAAAAACCTTTCAGACACACCACCCAATTTCAACCAAGTGTGTAGGGTGACATTCAGGCAGTAAGCATGTCCATACTCCTTGGCTGGTCAACACATCCCGCACCCCAGCACAGGCTGCCTTGGTCACTCCTGGGGGATACGGTGTGGAGCTGCAGTTACTATAGAGGGGAAGGGAAGGAGAGGGACAACTCTGCCATGCTGCTGCAGGGAGCCAGGCATGTAGCTCACTGCTTTTGTTTCCCACAGCTTCAGTTGTGAAAGTTAACTACAGCCATCTGTCTGACTGACAGTCACTGAATGTGGCAATTGTGTGTTGCCAAAGGGCACCACGGAGAGCGTGACAGGCAAGACTTTTCCACTCAGGTTTGAAAACACAATTCACGAAGGAGGAACATTGGGCTCATTGCCTCTGTGTGTGCTATGAAGAGAGGATTGGGCAGATGTATAATAGATATTCCTTCTAAAGGAGTTACTTAGATGATAAAACACTTCAGATGAGTAAGGGTGTCCATATTGTAACTCGACTTGTCTGAACTGAGACTAGTTTGGGCCAAGACTTTGAACCAAAAGTCCCAAGCCCCATAAAATCTCTTTAATGTTTTAAGTCAGGTGCACCCTGCAGGACTGATCAGCCCAGGAATGTTCTCTAGTGCATTTATGCTTTCATTCTTTATCAGAGCAAGTTTTTAAGATCAGATGATTCAAGGTCATTTCCTGAATCTTCTGACTATCTCCATGCATTATCTTGACAGGTCATGAGTGTAACACAATGTCTGGATTCCTCCACAGAAGCCTGATTATATCCTATTGATATAATTAAAGGGACTTGGATAGTAGTAGAAGGGATTGGAATGCAGTTTGTTTAACAGGGCTGAAGCAACAAATAATAGAAGAGAAGGGAAAATTAATAATGTTCATGACTAACTAGTGGCAAGAGATTCAGGCCATGTAGCTGAAGGCCCCAGTAGAAAGTTCAAAAGGGAGTGTAAGTTGGAGAGCAATCTTTCCCCAACAGCAGAGGGATACAGCGAGCTGCTGAACTCCCTTCCTACCTGCCACCTAATGAGATCCTCTTTGTGCTGCATGTGGAATAGAGCTGCAATCCTCTTGTCAACTGGTCACTGAGGAGGAAGCACCAGATGTGTATTTCTGCTCTTCCTTCTCAAATGTGCCTGCCTGAGTCATGCTGAATCTTTTCTGCTCGCCTGTCCAAGGACAGTGAGGACAACAATCCTTTGCCTCACTAAGACAAAGGAAATGCTTACTCCTAAATTTCTAAGTTGAGGTTTAGAAATAGGAACAAAATCAAGAATCTTATAGTCGTTCCAGCACCTTTGACTCAGTTATTGGCATTCATAAATTAATTAAAAAATGAAGTTTGAATATAGTAAGAATGACACCATGATACCAACAGCAGGGTACCTAATTTCTTGTCATGCCATGGAACATTTTCACTATACTCTCTTTCCTTCTTTGCAGACTGCAAACTGGAGGTTAAAAAATTGCATGTCCAAGAAGCTGCAAAGGAGCATCCTACCTATGTATTTGAAGTGAATGAGTAAGTCTATTATGTAAAGCTAGTAATGTTCTTTTATAGCGTAATAGTTTGTTGGGTTCTGTACCGGTGTTTTGGCACCAGCAGGCTGTACCGACACACCGGCGGTATAAACGGGAAGGGCTCCCGTAGATTTCCAGCAGCAGACCTTTATTGCATGCCGAAAATCTATGACGAAAGCCTCGAACAGGGGGAAAACCCAAAACTTTATCCAGTGGTGGGGAAGAGCATTCTGGGCAGGGGGGCGGGACATAGGCGGGGCCCCGGCACAGAGGGGAAAAGGGGAGGGGAATCAACGGGCCCGCCAGGGAGGGGACTCTGTCATGGCTCCCATAATAGTTGAAAACACTGAGCAGACACTGAATTAAAGTAACTGCCACAGAGTGGTTCTGTCAATAGATATTTTAAAAATATGCCCAACTTTTAACTGTTCCACATAAATTCATAGGATTTTTTTTGATTTAACATATTATTTACTTACCAAAAAACCCCATATGTTCTGTTTTTCAGAGAATTTTTTGTGAAAGCAAATAAGCCCAAAATACAGAGAGAAATCCCAGGAGCTTTTGTTATTAGAGGAGGGAAACAAAAGAATGACATAGATAACAACTTGAATAATGAAGGAAGTCAAGTAAAAAATTTGACAGAGTATACTATTAAAGTGTACACAGGTGACAAAAGGGGAGCAGGGACTGATGCCAATGTGCATATTATTTTATTTGGAAATGAGGACAAATCTGAGGTACTTCAACTCTCTCAGTCACTGGAGCACCAAAACCCCTTTGAAAGAGGAAAGGTGAGTACACAGATTTTATAGGTTGTGTCCATTTCTGTACTGGAAAAGCAAACATTAAATCTATACAAGTTCTTTAGCAAACTTGAGTCATTTATTCTGTTTTCCACATCACTACATGAGGTATAGTCTCAGCTCTCCCTGTGTTTCTTCTTTTTACCAGATTCACCAAAGGACATTTTGCTTTTAGTAAAATGCTGCTCTGCTGTCTCTTAGTCCCAAATACATCTTTGTATTGCATCCACTTATGTGCCCAGTTATGTATTTCCTCACTCTGAAATGGACAGCGTGTATTGCCTGTGCATGTATGTGCACTGTCCTGTGCTGTTGCACAGATTTTGAATATTGTGCATGAGAGCACATCAGTCTCTTCCATCCCATCATTTTACCTTGCCATGGAAACTGGTGCTGTGAGCCTCCCTGAATGTATAAGCCTATAACCAGATAAAATGGAGCCATACACATCAGCCTGATTCTGATATCCATCAGGCTTTAGGCTGTTATTCAGAGACCCTTAGTACAGATACAGAAATTTGCATAAGAATGCAGATTCTCTGCATGATGTCCTAGTCCCTTGGCTGGATGTTCTCCTAATTTAATAAACATATTACTCTGGCAAAGGAATTGCTCCATTTGGTCACCACCTGTGCAATGGAGTACAATGATGGTTACCTTTAAGTAAAAAAGAAATATGTATATTCTCTGTAACTTTCTCATGTGGATTTATTGAAAGGTAATGACTAAACAATTAGAACTCCAGTGAAAATATATTCCTTAAGAGATCTGCCTCATTATCTCCAGCAACATTAAACATCTTTTTCCCTGGAGTTGGTCTGAGTTTCTTCAGCCAGGATATGTGTGATATTTACTCATGAATTATCTTCCATACTGAGGAGGATAATAAATCATGTTACCTACAGGCACAAGGAGCAAGTAAAAAAGTGTCTTGAGTAGTACTTCCTTTTGCCTGGTACTACACAGGAGGTGTCATTACCCTTCAAAAAAGAAGAGGAGATACATAGAAATCCTGTTAGCAATCCAGCTAAGTCAGTGGGTAGCCAGTGATGTGAAAGGTCTTAGGAAAAAAGGATCTCTTTTTAAAAATCTGCAATATGAAACAAAGTAATATTTTAAGTTAAAGTATATCATATTTGAGAGAGATGATGGTACATGTAGTAAAAGCCTTTAACTTTAATGTTCCTGAATTTTTATTTACGTATCATATAATAAAAACATTTTAGAAGACTATATCATTTAAGAATTCACGAGACCAAAAATGTTTTTCTGGTAGATGAAAGCCAAGAAAGAGGTAGGGATCATTCAAGTGAATCTTTTGTGTTTAAACTGAGACCTAGTAGGAGAGAGTCTATGCCATGCCACACATTTTCAGTAAGGAAAATAAACCACATTATTGATTCACTTATTCTGAATTTCTACTATTACAGTTGAATTGGTCTCAGAACTAACCTAGACAAATTTGCAAGCTTCCAAATATTGGTATGATATTTTTAATATCTGTATTTTAATATTAAAGGTTGATACATTCAAGATTAAGACAAAAAAATTAGGCTGCCTACATTCAATTGAAATTGGCCACGATGGGAAAGGATTTGGTAAGTATTCTGTGCTCAATAGCCTTGCAAACATCTTCCGCTTAAGGATCTGCCTGACATTTGGAAAGGTGTTTGAAGTCACACTACTGCTACAGCTAGCTAATACAAATCTGTGTACAAATGAGGTCAGCTTCACTGCCCTTGTTTTCACCCTCTCTGTCTATCACATTTCCCTTGACTATACCATGATTTTTTTTTTCTAACAGAGAGCTAGTAAAAATAAACCTCCAATAGTTTTATCCTTCAAGCATTGCTTAGCCAAAACCCTTATTAGATGTCTTAAATAAGATAGGATTGAATTTTCAAACTGCAGGCTAAACTTTCCATGATTTCAGCAAGTATGGGGACTCTGGTCAAGGCATGCTGTAGCTCCCTCTCACACACATAGATCTCTTCCTCTCGTGAAAGCCTGAGAACACAAGTGCACACCAGGTCCTGCCCTGATGTTAGGTTAGGATGTGGCTATAGTACATAACCACACATGATGATGGGAAAGGTTTCTGTGTACACTAATCTCAAACACCTGGATTTTACATAAAAATAAAACAGGAGACTAGGACATATAATCTTTTTGAGCTTACATTTAACAGTGCTAAAAACCCCTAGGGATATACTAATATCAAGATATATACAGATATATAGAGAGATACAAATACTTAAACTGAATTTCCAGCAAATGTGTAACTTGAGTCGGAAAGGTCTGATTGTATTAAGATACTCTAGTCAGGTGAAGTTTTCTTAACGCATCTCAAAGAAATAGGTTTAGGTTTAACAAAATCTGATAAATCTAAGTTCATGAGGCATAATGAAGTGGCAAAGGGTTTATCATTTCTAGGATGAACCAAGAAAAATTCTACAAATAGCAATTCCTATTTGGAAAAGGTCGAACAGCTTTTTTTTCCTAACTAGTCAGTCATGTTGTATATTTCATGGTGTTGAAAACTCAAACAGAAAAAACATCAAACTTGCTGAAATATCTGTAATAAACAAGATTGTCCTGCTGACTTTCACCTTATTTGTGATAACTGCTGTACACACACACAGTTCAGCTCAGATCTGATCTGAGAAGGGAACTCCACACTGGCAGACCTTTAGTACTCTGACAGTTGCACAGAAGCCTGCAGGGGAAATAATAGGTTGAACTTTTATTTCCTGGGTCCTGAACTATCAAAAAATTATTATTTTTCCTCTCTGTGTCCTGATGAACATCACAAAGCTGCTAATAGTGCCTTCCCAGCACAGCTGGTGTGTGTCAATTCATCTTAGACATGAATACCTTCCTCTATTTCTCTGAAATCACCTCCAAGTGTCTTTTGTCACATCAGCTGCTATCCCCACAAGCTTCCTCAAATGTTACACCTCTTTGAGATGTTTCATCTGTTTGCTAATATTTCCTGGCTACCTCTAGATTTCTCCATACCTGGAGATTTCAATGAGGTCTGTTGGAGTTTTGTCAATAAAGGATGAAGCATTAGAGTTTAATCTTTACAAGAGAGCAAACTTGCCTTTCTATTCTTTTGTAAAGTGCCGTGTAAATTTGAGACACTGTAAAATGTTATTGCTGATAATCTTGACTCTGATTTAGAGATTTCATGAAAGGTCATCTATTCCAAGTAGAGTCTATGATATATTAAACAATTCATAAGATTTCATTAAAAGAATTCAAAAGTACCTCATAATATCAATAAATGAATCTTGCGAATTGAAGGTGGAATACCCAGACACCTTCATGACCTACTTAACCCAGCTATTTTTTTGAAAATGTCATTGAAAAACAAGAAACATTGATGTACCTTTACATTTTATCTAAATTGATACAATTTGCAAATATCTTTATATTACAATCTTAGCCTGCTTGCAAATAAAAATATTTTTATTGGTTTTAGCCTACTTAGTACTTTGTCCAAATATTTGAAAACCATAATAATTATATAGGATGTAGTTCTTTATCTCTAGGAGAAGCAAAGAACGCCAAAAGGTTGTCAGCTACTAGCGGTATGATCCTAATTAGTTTTAAAATGTTGTCATTAAGTATTTGCATTGGCAAACACAACTAAAGATATCAGCACAGATATTGTATATATAAAATAGTTTTGGTTTTAAAATATTAGTGTTTTAATATTCTATGAAATAAAATTCTATATCACAAGAATGAACCTATTTCTTCACACAGCAAAATAGAAGATTAAAGTAGAATATTTAATATCGTCTTAAAGCTGAAACAAATATGAGTGTTGGCCTAAATAAAAATGCTATTCTGAATCATGGCTGTTGGAAAAATAAAATGCAGAGAAGCATTCAATTTCACCACTTGGTTTACAACCATATCAATATATTAATTAGAAAAGAGTAGTAGAATGCCCACTAGGGGTGCATTTTGAGTGCATTTCCAAGTACCACAAAGGGCAAAATGGGTTTTCAAGAATGTATGCAATATTACTATGCACTCTTTTTCATTTGTCTTACTGTCTTTCTATCCAATATGGAAAAATAAGTTAAATTGTAACAAAAATCTTCCATTATATTTTCTGACAAAAACATCAAAGACCTTCCCTGTAAAACTGAGAGAAGTTGGTAGTAATTTGAATCATCTGTGTTTCAGTTTTATTATTGATGTTGAATATATTTGGAAGTACTGAACCACACGGGATTTGGGAAATGAAATTAGAAACCTTTCTTATCCTCTATTTGTGTTTTGGTTATGTTAAATTTGCTCTTTGTTTTCCTTCTACAGCAAGTGGCTGGTTTCTAGAAAAAGTGGAAATCACAGATGCAGCTAGGAATTCAGTGCATTGCTTCAACTGTAACAGGTCAGTAGATCAGTCCATCATCACTCTGTATATGCTGGGGTTTTTTCACAAGTCTCTCAGTTGCTTCTGTTTGGTTTTCTAAGACAGTAATGATTTGGGTTTTTTACAATGTTGTGTTCCTATCAGTCCATCCCCAATGACTTTTCAACCCTTTGGCCAACATGAAACTAACTTGTCAGAAGAATTGATAGAGGAAGACACTAGATATTTCCAAGTGATTAAAACTGGATTATTGTAGGAGGGAGAGACATAATTTAATGCCTTTGCCAAGAGACAGTATTCATATATATTTTCAACAGGTAGAAGGTGTCTGGTGAACCATTATACAAGCATTAGCACATAAGTAGCTCTGGCAAACATGTCAGGGGTAAGGAGACAGGCATGGAAGGGAAACAGAAAGGAGTATGGTGGGATATGCCATCATAGATTCAAATCTCAAGGAAAAAAATGTGTATTTTATTGAGTAAAGGCAACATTAAAACATCAGAATCCTTCTGTTTCAATGTTTTCTTAGTACGGGCCCAAGACATATTCAGCAAATAGGATAAAGATTAAAAAAAAAAGCTTTGTATAATGTAATGTAGAAGTATAATGATCTAAATTTAGAAATATATTTGGGTACTGGGTTGCTGGGGTAAAGGGCTTCCAGTGTACAAAAAGAAGGTGCACCTCAGTCTGCATCAAACTGAAACAATACAGTTTCAAAAACTGGAAACTAAATTGAAGGGTATATTTGGAGTGACTGTTCACTACAATATATAGTTCACAGCTTGAAAAATTTCAGAATAAATAACTGATGCAAACATATTCATGTCCTCCCAAGTGGAAATTAGCTTTTTAATGCATTTGGAGAGCACAGAAGTGTGAAAATTTACAAGTTCCCTGTATCTAGAAAGAGGAATGTTACCTGGTAATCTGAAAACAGAAATGGTAGCCAAGAATATTTAATTTTATCCTTTCCCTAAATATTTCTGTAAACTTGACAATTAATGGAAGCCAAATCCCAGCCCCTGTACCCCAAAAAATAACTTTTTCAGTTCTTGGATACTCAGTTAGACTTTACAGTCTAAATCATGAGAATGTGATCCTGTTACTGACCTCAAGAACATTAAACTTCCTCCAACAACAGTAAACTTCCCTTGATTCAACTTCCTCCAAATGCATGCTCAGATGCTCTCTAATCTTCTAGATACCTAAATTTAAGTTAGTGGGCATGAAGAGAAGTTCTTAAACCACAATATCACTCAGGTGTGCAACACAATCCATGACGGGATTTTCAGTTGATGCCACTTCATCTCTTTTGCTTGTAAGAGTTCTCAGACCACACCAGTCAGAGGAAGATTCTCGAAGAAGATAGATTGCAGCAAACATTTTTTTTCCAGATATTTGGTATTTTCAATTTTATTTAAAATCTTATAGTAAAAGCACAAAAGTATATACGAGAGCGACACAAGAACTTGAATCACATCATTCATGTGGGGGAGTGACTGGCACGGATTTATTCTCCATGCTGCTGACAAGGACATTTAACTGGGGCCTCGGTGGGTGCAGAGATATGTGCCTACCTTGGAGTAGATCAACCTACTCAAGCTGGAAGTTATTTAGTAGGAGAGATGAGAAGGTTAACCCCAGAGTACTCAGTGACCCAGAGGCTATGGGGCACTCCTCAGACAGAAGAAATTCTATGTTCATGGCTCTCTTCCAGCTGAGACATGGAGCTCCTCATGGAGCTCCTCATCTCATGGCCTACTGAGTGAATGGGGAATGGGCTCATTCTCTCACAAAAAGACTCCTCTGATACAAATAATGTCTCTAAAAGATATTAATACCCAAGAAACCGGAATCCTTTGCTAAACAGTTTAAATGCCTGTTATCTAGCTTACACATCACGCCTTTCCTGGGCTCTGTGACTTCCACATGCAGTTTTAGCTGCCAAAATCAGTTGTGTTTCAGCCTGGAACTGTTTATCTTCAGCCATATCTCCCAGCTGCTGAATGGTGCAACTTCAGATGTGAGCCACATTGATGCTGTGCTTACTGTCTGGGAATCCCCCCCACACTACCTTCTTCATAGATATCACATCAAGTAGACTGTCATAAACCTTCCAAAATATTAGAAGATTTTTAACATTCTTTGGAAATTTATATCACTGTATCCGTGTTCCAGTTAAAATTATTCTACCTGAGCTTTGAACTCAGGCCTATATCTCAGATAATCACCAGTAAAAGCTCCGTAGGCTCTTACAGAGCGAGGATTGGACCCATCAGAAAACTCAGTATTTTGTGAACCAACAGAGATATGGGAAAGAGAGAATTCCTGGAACGAATTACAAGGACAATAACTTGCTATCACAGAACAGGGTTCCTTACTCTAAATTATCCTGATTTTATATCATTCTTTGGAGCAATCTACTAGTTACCTATATGACCAACAAATAAAATTAATGTATATTTCATAAATTTATTCATAAAGTTAATTACACTTTAAAATTACATATATATGAGTATTAAACCAAAAATTTTAAAAGTCACAATTTTCTTCAAGTTGGTTTCTGCTTCTATATAAACCAATGTAAAAACTCTCCTAGAAAATCAAAAGTGCAGAACCAGGCTCTCATGAGTTGTCTATTTCTTAAGTTTCATATGTGCTGTGTCTGTGACAGGTTTTTATGTTTTTCCCTTTAGGTGGCTTTCTGAAAATGAAAATGATGGCCTCACCATAGTGCAACTTTACCCACATCTGCTTGATTTCTGATTCTTTCTGCATGTGTTGCTTCTCCAAATTTATGCTGATTTGATTTACTTGTCTTTTATAATTCTGAAGGGATTGTAATTATTGTGAAGAAAAGTCAAAACAATGTATTAAAGACATCACAGTAAATTAAACATGTCTAATGTGAACAGAGAATTCTGATCCTATTATAGATGCTTAAAAACTTTGCATGACAGAACTTCAGATATCAGAAATTTAAATCTGTAACATGGCTCTGTGGACTTGAACTGAGCAATCGTAATGGTAGACATATGTAGTAGCATACTCAAATATTTTTGTTTTAGTAATGATTTGTGTGTAAGCTAAATTTAGCTCATTTCAAATCTATCAGTACGTATTAATTTGATGATTTTATTTTTTTCATTTTCAACATTTATTAAAATTTAGATTTTCTTAAAATCATTTTCCAAACTGCACAACCCTTCAGCCTTACTATATATTGCTTCTCTTAAGACCGTAACAGAAAGTAATAAAGATCTTGTTATTTAGAAGTTCACCCTGTGTCAGTAAGCCTCTCACTGACATTTGATTTTAAAATCTTGTAGCTGAGCCAGAACCTCAGCTGAGAACCTTTAGATCCAAAGGGTCTCTTAAGAGAGGCTGTTATCAGTAACACTGCAATAGCTTAGGCAGGCTTAGGCAGCTCCCTGCTCAGCTTGATGATTTTTGCAGTGCCTCTCCTTAGCTACCAAACCAGCTTTCCAGTGCTACATGTGGGAATGCCTTTATGTCAAAGAAAATTATTTTTGCAAATGCACACTAAAAAGAAATTTATTTGGCTATAAATGCACAGATTCATGTTTGATTTGGTAGGCTTTGATATTGCCAGAACTGACCCAGGAAAGGTTTAGGATACAGACAAGTCTGAAATGAAATCAGGATTTGCACACCACCTGAAGTTTCATGTGTGTGATCAAAATACAAATATTATATGTATGCTCTATAAAGTATCCCTCTGTTAATGAAAGGCTTCACCTTTTGTACCTCCAAAATCCAAAATCTTTCTGAAGATCTGAATTTTAGACCTGTTTCACTCTCAAGACACTACCATGTCCCGTAGCAACAATGGGCTTTCTATAATTATAAGAATTAAATGAGTTTGTAATCTTTGTTGATAAAACATTGTCTGTCTGTCTTTTTAATATGTTTAATGTTTATTTAATCACATTCTTCTGTGAAATTAGCATGGTTGGCTGACATCTGCATGGGTGATGAGATCTCAGTTGTTACTTTGACACAAAAAAAAAAAAAAAAATGCATATGTTTGGCCTTGATAGGTAATATCACTTTTTAATACAATTTTTATCTACCGATGTCATCAAAAGGACAACTAATGTAAGGTGTGGATGTGGTCACTGTAAGCAATGGAAAGCTCAATTTCTTCCTTTTTCTTTTCTGCTCACACTGCGACCACACTCACTGGAATGGATTTGAAATTGTATCCCCAGAGCCCACAGCTCTCTTACTTGGTATCAGTATTCATTACACTGAATCACTTCGTTGTGATCTATTATGTGATTTGTTTCATTATTATGTCTTTCATTAATAGTTTGTAATACTAGCTTGCTTTGATGCCATTTCTGATTTATCAAGTGTAAATAATGCCTTCCTAATCTGTTTTTCTTTACCAACAGTGGGTACCCTCCTTCTGCAGCTGCCTTCCATACTTGACAATTATTTTCTCTACCTATACAGCGTCTAAATCAGGTTTTGGATTTGCTTGCCTGGATCCAGAGCCGTGTACACAGCCCTCTAACCCTTTCAATAACAGGACCAGCACTGCAGAGGTCTTCATTTCAAGAGCATCATTGGTGCTTGCAGCACACAATACCAGGAGATCACACTTTGATAAGGAAACCTGAAATACCGTATAACCCCCTGCTCAGGTCTTGCTTGGAAGACATGCCAGTTAGCATATTTAGCTTGTGACTAGTGCCAAATCCCAAATGTGCTTCTTCCACATGGTATACAGTGATGTGTGCTGTGTTTGGCACAGAAGTCATTTAATCTCTGTCCCTTGCCAGTGGGATGATTTTTGGAAAAACTGCTGGCCAAAGACAGGGACATTACAAAGGTGCCTCCTCATGTGCACTCTGCTGTTCCTACACAGCAAGGGTGCTGCCCTGCTTTTTTCCTCCCAACACCCTGCCCTGCCTATGGAGAGCCTGGGCCGATATTGACACTACTGATGCTTCCATGGGGAACAGAGATATAACATGGAAAAGAGACTGCCTGGGTCAGCAAGTAATCCAGGAATTTGACACACAAAGAAGTCTTGGAAGGAGCAGTGAGATAATTCAATCAGCTGGAGGAGGCAAGGCTGTAGTGGAGAGAAGGGTTTGACTTCTACTGCCTCTCCCTGTTGCAACCTGACTTGGAAGACCTGTGAAAGAAGGCAGATTAGAGGATTTTGTTGCTATTATGATTAAACATTTAATTTTGCACTGAAGAGAAAGCCTGAAGTTGGGTGCTAAAATATTTACTCTGTAGACCATATCATAGACTCTTAGACAAAACTGAGTCTGAAAATGTCCATTAAGGGTCCAGTATTAGTTAACTCTATATTTTTTCCTCGTCCTTCTCTCCTGGTGTGCTGTCATATATCTGTTATTAGGTTGATCTAGATGTCACACTTCTGCCCTTTTAAGCCCCTGAGTGTCTCAGTTTCTTTTGCTGCTGGTGTTAAGGGTTTGAAAAAAGTATAATCATGTTCTTACTGGCTCACTGGACCATTTAATATTCCCCCAGAAGCTCCAAGTACTGTTTTCTGAAACTCATCATACATAAGAAAGGATCCCTTCCTTTTAAGTACATATGAGCAGCTGTATTGCATCTATCCATCCTGTGGTTTGTCAGTTGTGGAAATGGCATGAGAATAAGAAAAAAGGAAGTATCAAGTGCTCCTCTGAGTTCCTTTAAATATCTTGGATGAATACCATCTAGTTCTTCATTGTTAGTATTTATAAATGTCTTTGCAAATATAAACAACTTCTGCTCACATATCAGTCTGAAATGGTCCTTTGCACTTCTCCATGAAGAAAGGCAGTAGACTGGAAAAGTTCATAAAATCCTCTGTACTTAGCAGTGCAAAGGAGTGTCATAAGTTCCTGTGCTGTGGCTAAACCTTTTTCTTCTGCTTGACTTAAATTCATTTTAAACAGTGAATCAAGAAGGGGAAAGAAAATGGGACTTTTAATTTTCTTTTCAAAGTTTTGAAAATCCTTAGTTACATCTTACAGTGTCAGAAGGCATGTTGATATTTCCTTAGGCATTCTATAAATGCTTTTCCCATTTATCACAGAATGTGATGTGCATGGTAGTTTGTTGGTTTTTGCATGCACAACAGCAGCAAAAGAGTTGTCAGAATTGTACAAGGTTGCAAGCTTGCTTCTTTAATGTCTTCCTATGTGTCTTCTGCTATTATTCCTTATATATTTATGTCTATCTTTGATGATATATTTAAGTACGAGCTATGAAGCAACTTGAAAGGTGACTGACATGCATTTCTAAATAATAAATGTAAATTTAAAAAATCCTGAGTTAAATCTTAAAAAAATCCAAATAAATAATTTCTTCTTTCATAGGTAATTTAAAAATCCATATGCTATCTTCAAAGCATGGCTATTCTCTGTCTGCTTAAAACTGGAATCTATCTATCTATCTATCTATCTATCATATACAGTTGAATATATTTATATGTTTCTAATGTTTAGACGTTCCAGAAATATAATAAAACAAACTACAGCCACAATTCACGATGAAATTTAGGTATGTGTCTAAAATATATGTCTAAACAAGTAAGTATGTAATCATTCCCACTGCTCTGATTGATAGTCTTCCTTAATTTTGGTGTACACCTAAGAACCCCACGACGTTGTGTCTCCTCCTTTGAGCTCTCAATGTGGTGTGTGTGTGTGCGTGTTGGCATTTTCACATGAACTTTAGCATGCTACAGAAAAGAGACTAAGGTGTACCAAATATACATATCAATATCAGGATGTTATAAAGCAAAGTAATTTCAGAAACCAGGGAACCTTCCAGAGTATTATTTGTAATTGCAAAAGTGGGCTGACATATGGAGATGTTTGATTCATCCTTCCTTCACAATTTTAAAAGTAAGTACAGAGTTTGAAAAATATTTCTATATGAATCTACATGTAGACCTATAAATAAAATAATCTAAAGCTAAACAAAGAAACCAATTGCTGTTTATACTTTTAAAAATAGATAGTATTTTAATATTAATTTTCTAAACAGCGTACCAATTTATGAAAGTATTTCTGATTTGTGCTTATGTTAATTTGCTGAAATATTGTCCTAATTGAGAGGAAATGTATCCTCCCTTTGCAATGAAGAATCTCAGGTACCAGAGCATAGTGGCATGTGTCTGTTTGAATGAAGCTAGTTGGGCAAAAAGACAATTAACTGTTTTAGTGCATAAAAGTTAAACATACAGCGTATATTACAACTTCCACTGACACCTGTGTGTATAGTTCAAACATGAACCTATTGAAAATGCCTAAAACCCACGAACATTTTGGAGAATGGTTCTTACTTGATGCTCCTAAAGAAATTGATTTCACGTGCATCTGTGCCTGAGGGCACTGTTTTAATATGGAAAAATAGTTAAAGCCAGTTGTGTGGAAGACATAGCAGTGAGACTGTGTCTGAGTGAGTGAATGAGAAAATAAATGTTCATCAGATTCTCCATCAGGTCAATCCAGTTTTATGTCAAACATATCTAGACAGAGGGAAGCACAGTGCAGGAAAAGACACTGGGTGCCTTTGGGAGAGAAATAATATTAGAAGACAGAAAAGGAAGGAAGGAAGGAAGGAAGGAAGGAAGGAAGGAAGGAAGGAAATGTCACAAGGGAACTCCTTATGACTTCCTTTATTTCTAAGAGGGGATACTCAGGAGCTCTGCTCAGCATTGCAAGCCCTGCCAGGACAGCAGGATTATGCACAACTCCATCTTTGGGGAGATGCAGAACTACTCCCCAAAGGACTGACTAGAGTAAGAAAGGCAGGATTTTGTGCCAGAATGATTCCATAGGTTGTCAAATCCAGGTACAATGAGCTCATTCTAATGCTTCAGTTGGTCTGAACTAGAAGAAAGTGCAGAAACCAAAGCATTAAACTGCAATTGCCAAAAGTACTGACAAACAAAAAATCGATTTTGGAATAATTTTGAATGGATGCATGCAAAAATTGATTAGACCTCTGGAGTATAATGATATTCTAATGGCAAAATGAGAGAAACACAAGCAAAAGTTTGAGTGTATTTTGAAAGAGCAGTCTGTACAACACAGCTAAAGAAGAGATGGAAAAACATCATTGTTAGGAACCTGAAGAACTGAAAAATACTTTAGAGTAAAGATAAGAGGATTGGAAGCTTATTTCCTGGACATTTAGGTTTGAGCTGATAATGGTCTACAGTGAAAAAACAGAAGGACATATACACACACAAAAAGTATTCCTAAAGTAGACCAAGATTTTAAGGGGCAAAAAAGGGAAAGAGTTGTAACTCAGAACGAAAAAAAAAGCAGTGATACCCATAAAAATGTTTTCTTTAAAGAAAGGTGGAGAAAAAGGAAGACATGAATAAAATCTCCTTCAGAGAAAAATTAGCTTTACATGAGAAAGTACTTGGTTGTCTGTACTTGATTTATGAAATATGTATTTATGTCTGTGATTTCACTTTTGTCTTTCAATTATATTTTGTAATTAATAACTTCTGAAGTTTAGTAACAACATTGGCTTGCTGAATGCCTGCTGGTTTGTACACTGTGTGTATACAAACACTTCTGGCCTTGATACAGCTCCACAGAAATTATGCCAGTCTAACAGAGAGGAAATTTGGTTCTGTTGTTATTATTAATATTACTTGGGATCCTTTTCATTTGTTATCTTTAAAGTGAGAAAACAAACCAGAAGACATTCCTCTTATCAAGTATCAAACAGTCTTTAATTTAAGTTAAAATGTTCATCTATTGCACTGCCTTTCTTGTAACAGAGAGCTATTGTTAACATGAAAATCAGTGCGAAAGAATATTTCCTCAAATGCAACGGTAGCTGAATCCAGGGAGAGGAGAGGAGAGGAGAGNTTGTCAGGCAACTGAACACCTTTCAGATTTACAGGTCTGAGCCCACTGGGGTGAACTGAACTCTTACTGGAAGGTGGGTCAGCTCCTAATTCTATCACATTCTATCCTTTAGTAAAGTGGTTCAGGGAAAATATACCAGAAAATTTGTCCCACATATGGAGCAGGGAGGGGAGGATGTAGGGACACTCAGCCCCAGCAGTTACCTTTTCCAATTGGCAAGCAGTGGAGTAGCCTTAAGCAGGATCCCATGACTTCTGAAGACGATGTACAGTGAGACTGATGCCATTTATGTTCTTAAATATCTCCTGCATTTCTCAGAGGCAGCTTCTGCCCTTTTAGTATGTTGGACCTTGATCTCCTCCATTTTATTCTCTCCTTCTTAAATCTGACACCTTTGAGTTACTCTCTTACCCCACCTGCAGCCCAAGAAATTTAGGTTAGGATTTCAGCTCTAGGAGCACAGTTGATCCCCCACTGCCACTCATGTATCACTCTATAACCTCCATTATAAGTTTGTGGCATCTTTTAGACCTGTATATTTCAAACAGCCACAATTAAAGTAACTTAAAGTGTACACTAAACCATTTTATTGGAGATGAAACTATAAGAAGCCTCTGGGGGAACCTTATAGCACCTTCCACTACCTAAAGGGACCTACAGGGAAGCTGGAGAGGGACATTTTACAAGGGCATGTAGTGATAGGACAAGCAGTAATGGCTTCAAACTGACAGAGGGCAGGTTTAGATTAGATGTTAGGGAAAAAGCCCGATTACTGTGAGGATGGTTAGGCACTGCAACAGATTGTTCCCCAGAAAAGTTGGGGAGGCCCCATTCCTGGCAGTGTTCAAGGACAGTTTGGATAGGGCTTTGAACAACCTAGTCAAGTGGAAGGTGTCCCTGGCCCAGCAGGGGATTGGAACTGGATGATCTTAAAATCTCTTCAAACCCAAACCATTTTATGAAATAGAATAATGCTGAAAACTTGTTGGTTATAAACCACAAACTTGCAGCTAAATTAGCTTTATCATTAAGCACCTTCTCTGCTCACAAGGTAATCCTGGAATCATAGAATGAATCATTGAATGGTTTGGGTTGAAAGGGACCTGAAGCGAATATATTGTATTATATATAGGTGCTGACTGAATTATTAAAAGATATCTTGAGAAAGAAGCAATTTGTATTACAAGTCTCAGGCAAGAATGATCATGTGGATTGTAATGAGAATAAAATACAGGGTTCCAAAAGGAATAGAAATAAAGTACAGTTATACCATTGTAACAGAGATTGCATAGCAAATGTGTATTATTTAAGAACCATTATGTGACAATGTAATTAAAAGACTCTTGTGTGATAACATGCAAAATAACTAGTCAAATTAGTTTCATGTGTGCTTTTCACCTACCAAAGTTCGATTTTTGTGTGCTCAGCACTCTTTGAATACCGTAATGCCTGCTGCAGTCTATTCTTGAAATCTGGGGTATATATCAGTAAAAGCTAATTTCCTAAAGGCAATTTTATACTTACCATGTACATTTAAGAGTTAGAATGCAGATTTCTCAGCTGTCCATATGACTTATTCTGTTTAATTAATGAACTTAAAGGGACAATATTTAGTCACAGAGCTTAACGTAACACTGCCCTATCACAGTCTCAGTGCCATTCCTATTAAGATATTCCAGCAACGTGGTTGAACGAACTCACTGCTCTATTTTAAGAAGGGAGAGGGCATGCTCATAAAATATTCCAAAGGCTTAAAAAAAAAAATAAAAGGTAAAGAGGTCAATTAGTTGCTCATCCCGTATAGCTGGAGATGCAGGAGGACAGAGAGGGCAGAAGAGCCAAGGGTGGGCGGTAAATGCGCCCCCACCCCGCCAGCAGCCCGAGCCCTGTGATTCCCGTGTGACTCTCGGAGGCAGGATGCTGGTGGCCTCCCGTGACCGGGTAGCCACCGTGCACTTGTGTCCCCCGCCGGGCTCCGAGGACGACGGCTGCCGCGGGGCGCCCGGGGGAGTCTGTGCTCCTCGGAGGAGAGCAGCGCCGTCTCCGCCCGGGACGGCTGCTCCCAACCTCAGCTGCTCCCTCCGCCCAGAGCTGGGAACAGCCGGCGGAGCCAGCTCTGCTACCGACACACGCGGGTGAGCTCTGAGGAGCGACCGTGCTCTGTGAGCAGCCGGGGCTGCGAGGAAAGGGGCGGGGAGCGGTGAAAGGCGTCGTGAGTTCGCCTGGTGAATTTTACGCCTAAAATACGATTTCTCCAGGTGGCGGAATAAAACGGTGTCTCCTCACCTTCCCCCGAACGCCTCTGAGGCAGCGTGAGTCACGGCACAATCCGAGAACTGCACCTCGCAACAGCGTTTCACAAAGTTAAGGGAGCGACGGCCGCGCTGCCTACGGGACGGCCGGGACAGCGGCCGCCGCCCCGCGCGGAACTCGGCCGGGACA